>JANSTW010061310.1:0-11223 GCA_027564275.1 Diadocidia ferruginosa
TGATTTCCGTGATTTCTGAAAATGATTTCTGATTTCCGAATGATTTCCGTGATTTCCGAAAATGATTTCTGATTTCCGAAAATGATTTCTGATTTCCGAAATGATTTCCGTGATTTCCAAAAAGATTTCTTATTTCCGTGTTTTCTGAAAATGATTTCTGATTTCCGAAATGATTTCTGCGATTTCCGAAAATGATTTTCGTGATTTCCGAGATTCAGATGATTTCTGATTTCCGAAATGATTTGCATGTTTTCCGAGATGATTTCTGATTTCCGAAATGATTTTCGTGTTTTCTAAAAATGGTTTCTGGATTTCCTAAATGATTTCCGTGATTTCTGAAAATGATTTCTATTTTTCGAAATGATTTCCGTGATTTCTGATTTCCGAAAATTATTATTTCCAAAAATAATTTCTGTTTTCCAAAACTGATTTCCATTTTCCGAAATGATTTCCGTGATTTCTGAAAATGATTTCCGTGATATCCGAAAATGAGTACTGATTTCTGAAATGATTTCTGCTAAATTCTGAAAATGATTTCCCAGATGATTTCTGATTTACGAAATGATTTCCGTGTTTTCTAAAAATAATTTCTGGATTTCCTAAATGATTTCCGTGATTTCTGAAAATGATTTCTATTTTCCGAAATGATTTCCGTGATTTCTAAAAAGGATTTCTGGATTTCCTAAATGATTTCCGTGATTTCTGAAATGATTTCTGATTTTCGTGATTTCCGAAAATGATTTCTGATTTCCGTGATTTCTGAAATGATTTCCAAAAATATTTCTGATTTCCGAAATAATTTCCGTGTTTTTTGAAAATTATTTCTGATTTTCGTAATTTTCCGAAATAATTACTGATTTCCGTGATTTCCAAAAAGATTTCTGATTTCCGTGTTTTCTGGAAATGATTTCTGATTTCTGATTTCTGATTTCTGTGATTTCTGATATCGGAAAATGATTTCTAATTCCAAAAATGATTTCTGATTTCCGAAAATGATTTCCGTGATTTCCGAAAATTATTTCTGATTTCCCAAATGATTTCCGCACTCTTGTCCCATGACTTCCCTAAGTGGTTTCCCCCTCGGTAATTTTCTTTCATTAGTTTCTTAAAATAAATACGCTGTGTTTGAGTCAAACAGAGGAAAACATTTATTCCCAGATTTAAAAAAGAAAACAGACATCGGTCTTAAGTCAAAAAACATTAATCCAAATAATTAATCTTTTTAGATTATCAAAAGCTGATGATTGTCGGTGAATGTATAACTGCGCTGCTGTTTCCATTTTCTTGGCCCCACGTTTATGCACCGATTCTGCCGGCAGCTCTGCATCATTTTCTTGACGCACCCGTGCCCTTTGTGATGGGCCTTCATTCAGATTCGGAAAGTTATTTGAAAATCGGTAACGAAGCCACACTATGCTATGTGGACATTGATAAGAAATCCATACAATTACCCGAAGAGTTGCCAATTATTCCACATCGAAATGACTTTATGGTGGAAATAACGTCAGTTTTAGACAAATTTAGCGTGCTACCGGTTCGAGATAAATGTAGCCATCTGCAAGAACAACCACAAATAATAAGCCCCAGAAATTTCCTGCAACGTCCAAACGATATTGACATGATGACCGCCAGTTGTACGCTTCCGTCTGGTTTGCAAGTTCGACGTAAACATTCGCTTCATGATGTTTTGGATTGGGATCGTCCCAACTCACCAGATCATCAATCCAATTCAAATGGTCCGCCTCGCAGTGAGGCATTACAGCGAATTGTCGATATTGTGCGTCGCACTGGTGTCGCATTAGACGAAGTTGATTCAACTGTTATGCCGCCGTCAAATGCACGAAAGGGCCCATTGACAGCACACGAACAATACTGTGAAGATCTCAAGCTAAACAATTCAATAAGAGAGATATTTCTCAATCGTTTTGTGCAAATGTTTGCGGCCTATGAGAATTTCGTCATCCTTCCGAATCAAGACAAAGAAGATTGGTTTTCAAATCGTGAATCTCTGCAAAATTTTGACAAAGCTTCATTTTTGAGCGATCAACAACAACATCATCGACCATTTTTAAGTCGATTTTTGGAATCACAAATGTTTGCCACTCTCATTGACAATAAAATCATGTCCGTGTGGGACGGTGAAGTGGATTTAAGTTTAAAATTATTTGACAATAGAATTAAAATACTCAGGTTTGTTTCCGTTTGTCCAAGATAAAAATTAAAAATTTTACAATTTTCCCTCTGATACAGAAAACGTCACGGTGGCGAAAGCATAATACGGGCGGCCAGCTATGAACCGTGTATTTTGGCTCGTGAAACTCAACGATTCTTGGACAAAAGACTAAATACGATTGATCTGGAGGTGGCACCACCCAGCGAAATCTTACCCAATCGACCCGCCTACTTTAGAAGCTTTCCAATTCTAGAGAAATCTGTACTAAATCAGGAATCAGCATCGAGGTAGACTATATGATAGATAGACACTAATCAATTTAATAATTTTTGATTTATACGCTAGTTTGTTTGTGTTTTGTTTTTGTTTTCTTAGTTTTTTATATGCGATTCACGTGTCTTTATGGAAAATATTTAAATGTGTTTTATTATTTTTTGTAATTGTTTCGGTTTTGTTTCGAAATGAACGAAAATTCATAAAAAGAAAGCTAAATAGCATGAATGAAAATTTACAATGTGCATGATTTTTTTTGACAAATTAATTTATAATTAATACCAAAACACAAATTAAAAAAAATTAATGTTTGAGATTTTGTTTTATAATTTATTTTAGTTTTTTAAGAAATATTCGAACGTTTCGGTTAAGTTGATTTTTATTTTAAATTAGATGTAACGAGCAGAGTATAATATGGACGTAAGAAGTAAATTTTTAATTTAAAAAAATGTTTTTTATTTTTTTCTTAAAAACTTTTGTGATTTTTGCTCTCGTTTGTGCAGTTTTTTTTTTCAAATACTAAATTTCGCATATTGAGACTACTTGTTCTTATTAATATACTTTGGTTCCGCGATTGCTTCCGAGTGATTGATTTTATTTATTTTTTAATTTCGGAAAATGTATTGCGTCTGACAGAACCCAGTAATCAGATTAAATAGTGATAATCGTTTAGCCCAAGATCCTCATCGGGTTGTAGTGGCAAATTATTATTATTTTATTGATGTAAATTTTCCATCAATCGGATCAAAATTGGCTCTGTTAAAATAATCAATTTTTAGTAGCGACATCTTAGAGCTTTATACATATAATTTTTCCGTAAGATGTCGCTACTGAAATATGTTTTTAATAATGTAAGGATAAATTATTTTGACATAATATGAAAATTAAATATAAAAATATACGAAAACAGTTTTCTTCTCCATAGAATTAACCGCAATAGTGTTATTTTTAGAATTAAGTTTAAATTATAAACCGAAATATATTTTTTTATTTACATTTTATGTAGTTAAATTGTTTTTTAGATTTGTTAAATTTACATATTGTGTTAGCCCAGTAAAATAACAAATTATTTAAAATCTTTATTTTTTTTGTAAGAAACTTTAATTAATTGACAATCAACAAGAAATATTTTAAATATTTTGTTTTCTTTTAATTATTTAATTGTGAATTTTGTTTTAAGTATTTTAAGATAAATATATACAAGTTTTTTTTTATTTAAACCAAAATTATGTTTTATTTTTTATGTTTATTACAGTCGAATCAGTCGGCATATTATAATTTTGTAAATAGTATTTTAGATTTATAAATTCATTTTACTTATAGATTCATTTATGTATCATTTTATGTAATATTTAATTGTAAAAAAGTCATAGAACATTGTAAATTAAATGACGTTTCCATTTTTATTTTTTAATATTTTTGCTTACTAAAATGGAAACGCCATAAAATTAAACTTTTGTATAGAAATTTTAGTACCATTTCATTTAAATGTTGTAGTTGTAGAATTGAAATGAAAAACATAAAAAAAACGTATTCCAAAAACCATAACAATTTTAATCTAAACGGCAGGCATAAGCAAATCATATGTATTAAGGAAAAACGTAAATGATTTGCTCATGTCTGGTCTAAACACATTCAACTAACCAAAAACTCTACAGATTTAGTTTAGTATAGTTTTTTCAGTTCTATGCACGAACACATTAACAACAACAAAATTAAGAAAAATTAATCAATTGGACACGATTTATTTAAAATAAAAGTCTAACTTATAAATTTAATTAATTCAGTTAATTTTATTATTTATTATTAGTTGGAATTGGAAATTCACACTTTAAAAGTTAACAAATTTGTGGCCAATAATATTACTAATAATAGTTTAATACGGAATATGTTTATGAGCTTGGCAGTCGATTAATAAAAAAACAAATATATTTTGTTTATACAAAATTAAACCTGCTTTAACGTTTCGTTCAATTATATTAACATCATCAGAAGCATAGAAATATTTTAAATAAAATTTATGTAAAATTAAGCTTCATTTAATCAAAAAAATTAAAATAAAAGAAATTTTAAATATCAGACGACCGCCAAGCTTCACAAAATAAGAAATTCAATAAGTAAAAACTAATAATACGAACTGTTAAGATAATATACTAAAATGTATAAATTTCTAGTTAGTAATTTAACCATAATCATAGAAAATTGTCAACAATATTAATTGTAGTTTCCCCGGCAGTTATGGAATTATAATGTGTAACATACAATATGCATTATAATTACATACAAAAATTCCAAGTATACAAATCAAAATGTCGCTTTCGTCATGAACGAAAAACCGCTCATATATATTCGATGGTAACTGAAATTACGCAAGGATGTCCTTTTCTCCTTTACTTTGGTGTATGTTGATAGATTCACTGCTCTGTAAACTGCACTCCGAAGGTCACGCAGATGACATATCAATCTTAATACCGGGGATAGGTACGGGGACCGTCTATTTAATAATAATTAAAAATAACACGATCCGCGTAACTTGGGTGCCGGGACACGCAGGTGTCGAAGGAAACGAAAAATCGGATGAAATGGCTAGGAAAGGGGCTGAAACTGCGTGGTTCGGCCCCAAACCGGCCCTTGGAGTGTCTAATACAACACTAAAGCGGTTGGTTAAATCCATTAGCCATAAGAAGCACCTAGAAAGATGGAACGGAATTTCCGGTTGCCGTCAAACAAAATTGTTTCTCAGAAATATTTCTGAAATTAAAACCAAATCAATCCTTCACCTATCGCGCAAGCATTGCAAGGATGTGGTTAGCATCATCACCGGCCACAACAATCTGAAATTGCACATGCACAGACTGGGGCTGGTTGATGATGTTGTGTGCAGATTCTGTCTAGCGGATGATGAGGCAGCGACATACGTCCTTTGCGAGTGTCCTGTCTTTTGTCGCACTAGACAGAACATTTTCGGCAAAAACTGAAATTTAAATTATATGTTCAAAATATTTGAATATATTTTAATATTTAGTAAATCTATTGAAATATAGATGACGTCATTAGCACCATTCTGCTAAAAAACTTCTTATAATTTGCTTCCATAGTTCTGGCAGAAATATAAGCATAAATCGATGAATCGAAAATCTCAAAAGTGTGGTGTTGAATAGAGTTGCTATAAATAGAGTTTGTCTGGCCACTGATGAAGGTGCGAGAACTAAAACTGACTCAAACATCGCTGTTTAACCCATATTTTTAAGATAAGATTCACAATATATAAAGTTTATAAAAAATAACATAAATATATAATTTAAAAATTATTTCCCGGCAGTTATGGAATTATAATGTGTAACACCAATATGCATTATAATTACATACATAAAATTCAAGTATACTAATTGTAGTATATGGTTAACTGTTAGTCTGAACATCTACCGCCAGGCAGACCTATTCACCGCAAACGCTCTCCGAGAGTTCTTAAATCAGCTGTCAGTGCATCTTTCCATCTAGCCTGCGGTCGCCCTCTACTTCTCCTCCCATAATATACACCAACATCAAACTTATTTACCAAACTATAATTTTTAATTAATTTGGATTTCCAGAGGCAATAGTTTGCGTAGAGTTAAAAACGGTTCGGCAAAGTGGCGGGCCAAGGAAATTTCCATCGACGGTAAGCCACCGGCATTTTCATCGTCGGCCAGTCAGGCGGCTGCCACGGCCAATCGTATATCGGCCAATTTATCAACAACCGACATGAGTCCCGCATTAATTGCACAGGCCAATTGGACATTTGTTGAGAAATTGTTAAAAGTAAGAAGAGGATATTTTTTTTAGAAATGAAAAATAACGCTGAAATTTCCACACACAGGACTGCAAAAGTAAAACAAAGCGTATGCTTTTGGAAAAAATGGGCAACGAAGCCATCGAATTGGGTTTGAGTGGTGGTGAGTCGGTGGTTGGTGTTGAAGAGAACACGTTAATTGCCTCTCTGTGTGATCTTTTGGAAAAAGTCTGGTCACATGGACTGCAGAATAAACAAGGAAAATCGGCCCTATGGTCTCATCTGCAATCGTATCTGGAAATTCAAGAATGTCAAAATCAATCAAAAAATATTGACACAAACTATCTGACGCCAGGTAAATTTATAAAGAATTCCTTTTTTTTTCATTATTGTCTCATTAACCATTCTAATAATTCTAATCAACAAAATAATTAAAACATTAAAATTCCAAAAAAAAAGCTCTTGCCTGGTGTGTCATGCGGAAGAGGATGGATTGTACGTTTAAAATATTAATATACATTTATGTTGTAGTCAATAGAATTTGTATGATTGTGTGCTTTTAATTGTTTTTTCATTTATTTCACGCTCTTATAATTTGTTATCGCAAATTTTGATTAATTTACACGAGAAGCAATCCCGTTAAGCAATATCGTAAATCGAGTAAACCCTTTTCCCTCAAGTTCGACCTACAGTCTTTATAGTTTGATTTTATTTATTTTTAATTTTAACTAATTTATTTTAATTTTATAATTTTTTTATTTCTTTATATTTTTTGTTTTATACAAATAAAAGAAATTAAAATCTCAACAACCCCAATAATAATTGAAACGGATACAATGAAATCACCATCGTCAAGATTTATTGCCAATTTACCAGATCTAATAACGTCGGTAATAATGAGAAGTGGTGGAGATGGCGGCGGCGGTCGTCGTTTATTTTTTAAGAAAATTAGACAAAAAAATATTTTTAAAACTAACGATGATGTTGGTGGTGAGTTAGAATTTAACGCTTTTTTTTTTGTTTTGCATGCTTTTTTGTGGGGATTTGCGTTTGGTTTTTTTAGAAATTTAAAATTAAAATAACTGATTTGTCAATTTTTGAAAAAAAGATCTATCATCCCTTGCAATTGAACCGGCAACGCCATCTAGTCCGCCAAGGGGTCGATCAAAATCACGTGATCGAAAAAGTCTTGGACCCGAACAACTGAGACCGCTACCCGAATCATTGGATTTTGATATTAAGTAAAATTTAAAAACTAAAACGTTTGTCCAAAGTTTATTTGTGAATTTCCTTTTCAGAAATATCATGGCAATGAACGATGTTAAAACCCACATTGGACATGCCCGCGCTTGGGTACGCTTAGCATTGGAGAAAAAATTACTTTCTCGTCATTTTCGTACACTTCTGTCGGACACATCGTTGCTACGTTCTCTGTATAAACGGTCGGCTTTTGTACGTTGCGAAGAGGAAAAGGAACAATTTCTGTATCATTTGCTGACCCTCAACGCTGTGGACTATTTTTGTTTTACAAATACGTATCCGACAACAAGTAACCAATTGAAATAAACTGTTTTTTTTATATTTAATTTTTTTTTATTTAGAATTGCCATATCGAGTTGTGATATTTCCGTCAAAGAAACCGGGTGCCGCTACAACGTCGGCCAATGTTTGGGTGGCCATTTCGGGCAGCATGGGTGAAACGCAACAGGTCACAACACCTCGAGGCTCATTAGAGTTTGTATTTCATGTAAGTTATTCAATCAATGTTTTAATATTCAACAAGTTACATTGAATTTGGTTAATATTTGTTAGGATTTTATTTAATAATAATAATTTGTATTTCTATATTTGTAAAATTCTCACCTGAAGATGATGTCAAATTGACATCGAAACGTCGTGAACATAAATAAATTATAATTTAATTGTAAATTTATTTTGGATATCCGACTCAACATTTATTTAATTCAACGAAATCCAATAATTAACTAAGTTATTCTGGTGCAGATCCTAAATTATTCAATTATGCTAGACACTAGGTCATATTTTTGCAGTTTAGCGGATTTTATGAGTACTCCTGTTTGCATATTGTTAAAAAATAATCAAGAAAGCAATTTTATTAGCTTCGTTTATTAGAAAGGAACGCTTTGTCCTTGCCGACTGACTAATTTATTTGAGAATAGCTTTGCTTTGAATTAGGACGATTAGCCTGTTTTAAAATATTTACATATTTCAAATCAACGGTCGAAAAAAGTAAAATTATTTATTAGTTTTATTGATTTTAATAAAAATAAAATACAATATTTGGTTCCAATATGGCGGGAGACATTCAATACGCCAGCCGAAAAAAATGTTTAATAATGCCGCCATTTTTTGTTGTTAAATTAAATGATAAGAAAAAATAAAAATATTTGAACAATATACAAGAATCGTCATCTTGAATAAGTCCACCATTTTAATTTCTGCACAAAAAAAATTGTAAATAAATGCATTAAAATGTTACAATTTTCTGAACAGATGTAAGTTTTGGATATTGAAGGTTTTTTTTTGTTTTATTGCTGAATATATTTTAATTTTTTTTAAATGGCCGGCTTATTCAAGATGGCGACTCTTGAGACACTTATCTTACCCCATCAATTTTCTGAACTGAAAGTTATGAAAGAAAATGTATTTAATAATAATAAAATTCGATAACTTTCAGAACATTAATGTTTGATAAATATTTTCAAAATGGCGTTAATTTTAGTGACTTTTAAAACTAATAAATAAAATGTCAAGTCTCTTAGTGCCAGCTGCTTTACTTTATAGTAAATTAAAAGTCATTTTATTGATTAATAAAATATTGAACTACAAAAATAATAATTTTCCCAACTTGTGTCCAATCAAAACAATCAAATATGGCGCGGAGTTATGCAAGATGGCTTCAAAAACGAAAAATCTCAGTACAACTTGTACAAATATTGAAGAAGTTGCAATTTTAGCAACCTAAGAGATACACTAATAAATGAAATGGCGGACTTATTCAATGTGGCGACTAATTCATTTATTATTTTCTCTTTTGTTGCAGCACAAAAACTTAGGCATTCTAACCACATTACGTATTGGTCATGATAATTCTGGTCCATCAGCCAAATGGATGGTGGAGCATGTCGTCGTACGAAATGAAGTTTCCGGTCATACTTACAAGTAAGTTTCATATATTTCACTGGAAGACAATTTTTTTTTAAACAATTTTTTAGATTTCCATGTGGTCGTTGGCTTGGTCGGGGCATCGATGATGGTTCGACGGAACGTTTGCTTGTTGGTCAACTGGTGCCGCGTACCGTTGACAGCGAAGAATTGGTCGAGGCGTGTCGTACACCACCACGAGCCCGTAGTCCCAGCATACATCGACCCGAAATTCGACCATCCGACATTCAAAATATGCTTGGCGAATGTGTAAATGCAATCGTTAAATGGCATTATCGACCTAGTCGTGAACGGGACACAAGTTCGCTAACAAATTTATTGTGTGGCGAAGATGGACTGGTAAAATGTATGGAAAATGCATTTTTATGTGGCTTCAAATCGCAGCGACTATTTGGACGCAATTTATACATTTGGGATTATTTGGTTAAGGTAAAGGAAAATTTCGAAACAAATCTGGTTGAGGAATCGGTTGATGCGGTTCGCGGAGGTGCGGTATCGTCAAATTCGAATTCTCCGCCCACAAGTAATTCCAGTCCCGAGTCACCATATCAGATGACTACAATGATGATGGCACCAGCGTCACCGTCCCAACATGCCAACAACCAACCAGCAATACGACACCAAGAACTGTCGGCTATATGGCGTTGTTATGTCCATTTAATGGACGAAATAAATAATGTGTCACAGACGTTGGGCAAAGACGGAAGATTTCAATTATTTATTTGTTTAAGTTTAAGGTACGATTAGAAAGCCACCAAGACATTTGTTTAATATTTTCGTTAATTACAGGGAACATCTTTTGCATCGAATGTTGGCACCAATTGCGGCCACCCGAACCACTCAGGAAATGTACGAAGAACAGAGTTTTATGCGAAAACGTGGACTGTTAACATTTCTCCGACAAATACTTGAACCGCTGGACGAGTTTCATATTGTTTTGGAAAATTCATTGACTCAGGGTATCGCGTCACAATGTTAGGCCAATTAGTTAAGCACTCCTCAAATTGTTATAAAATAAGCAAACAAATTTTTGTGTCAATATTTCTCTCAACTTTTTTTAATTTTTGTTGTTGTAAATTTTTGTTATTTAATATTTTAATTTTGTTTTAAGTTCGCATTCATCCTGTCTATTATAAGTTATAGTTTATACGCATTTTAGCATAATTTTTAAGAATTTAACGAGTGTCGCAATAATTAAGTTATGCAATTTATAACACTCGCTACTATACCAGAACTTACCAAAGATATTTGTTCAGATTTTTACTAGCCAAACAAAAAATCTCTTAGTTTTATAATTTAAACGAAAATACTCTTGCCTGTGCAGCGCAGCTCTCATATTATTTTTAACTTGTATAATTTCCTAAAAATCTATTTAATTTTAAGACTGATAAAATAATTAATATATTTTGAAAATGTTCTAATGTTCAGATGGATACATGTAATAATAATTTAACGAGAATTTTTAGTTTTAATATTATTTTTGTTCGTTCTACTAAATTATAGTTTATGTTACACAAAATTTACTAAATTTTATAGAAAACCAAGTAGTACTAATATAGTCCGCAGGCATATTCAAATTATAATTGACTTATGCCTGGGATTTGTCCAATAAAACTCGAAAACAAATTTTTGGATACAAAATGTTCTCTTAAAAATATGTGGATGTAATATTTGAATGGTTTTTTTGTGAAATTGGAGAAATGTGTCTTTAGTTCTTGAATTTTGTTCTTTCTTACAATATTACAGGGTTCGGTTGATTTAAATCGATTGATTTAAATCATTGATTTAAATCTGATTTAAATCAAGTGATTTTTTTTAA
>JANSTW010061321.1:0-11223 GCA_027564275.1 Diadocidia ferruginosa
TATTTCTTTATTTGTTACCCATTAAAAAAATAATACTATTGAATTTAAAAAAAATATTTATATTTTTTTTATAATAATAATTTATTTTATTTCACTTTTTTTTATTTATTCAAATTACTTTTGTTATTTAAAAGTATAAAAAAAAATAAAAAAAGTTAAATAAAAAAGTTGTGAAAATATTTAGAATTAATGTTGAAAAAAACAAAAAATAAAGTATAATAAAAACCAAAACAAAAATATTTTGCCAAAAAACACTTCCAGCTGTATTTTAAATAGATACCTAAATAGATAATTTTGTTGTCTTTGCTTCTTTATCAACTTAATTTGCATATTCAAACCAAAATAAGATCCTGGGATGAATCATTTTATTTACTAAAAATTCTCATAGCGCAAACCAATTAATTAAAATATCTAAAGCAATTCAGTTTGGTCTATACAGTAATGCATAAATTAAAGAAGTAAAAAAATATAATAAATTATAGTTCAACATTTTGGAAAACTTGTTAAGGTTATAATATAAAATATTACTAGTAAAAAGCCCTCAGTCGTTATATAACATAATATCTTGTTAAAATTGTCATAGTTCCTTATTGCGTTATTCTTGTTAGGTATAAATTTATGGATAAGAATATACCATACCCGAAGATACTTAAAGCTATAATTATCTTTCTTCTCATTGGTTTTATATTTTACAACCACAACGAAAACATAGTTACACTATTTCTAACCCAACTAGTGCGAGGTAAGTGTTTGCTTAGTAATAATTTTATTATTACTGTTCCAATACGTTTCTTGTTATAATTCGCTTCAGCTATACATATCTCAGTGATTCACTTCATTTGAAGCAATGCCTATTTGGCACTATCTAAAGAGTGTTATCCATCTCCACTGACCCGTCGTCAGTAGCCTAGAAATAGTGGAACTTTTTCCGTATATGAGTAAAGACATTTTTTAAAAGGATTTGGCGAATAGCTAGTCATATAAAATATAGTAAAAATATTTACTTTACGTTGACTGATAGCCGTGATCCTAAATTCTGTGGCAATATATCATAGTGACTTAAGTGCAAAATTAAAATTTTTGAGTATAGTCCAGTCGGTAGGTATTTTTGGCTTCCAAAAGGTCAGTGAGGGCTGATTTTTTGCAGTTATGTTTATATAAGGCTCTTATTAAAACATAACTGCAAAAAAAACAGCTCTTCCTGACTTTTTGCAAGCCATAAATATGCCTACCAACTGGACTATACTCAAAATTTTTAATTTTGCACTTAAGCCACTATGATATATTGCCACAGAAT
Organism: Diadocidia ferruginosa; assembly: GCA_027564275.1. Classification (NCBI taxonomy): domain Eukaryota; kingdom Metazoa; phylum Arthropoda; class Insecta; order Diptera; family Diadocidiidae; genus Diadocidia; species Diadocidia ferruginosa. The sequence goes on from JANSTW010061321.1 coordinate 1,298, forward strand.
TTTAAAATTTAATAACATTCACGGTCGAAAAAAAGTAAATATTTTATAATATACGCCTTTCAGTGGCAATAGTTTTTTTTCGTCCATTTCATGCCAGGTACTTCAGAGGATTTGGTCTGTTTATGTGAAACGATTTTTGTTATTGTTTATATTTTTTGAGTCCATCTTTTTTATGATCTTAAATTCGGGTTGCATAAAAAAATATAGCCAATATAGAATTAAAAAATTTATTTACTTTAAAAATAGAATTTTTAATGTGAAAAAAGATTTCAAGTTAGTCATCTTCAACGTCATATAATATTGAGGCGCCATGCATGTCGTATATTTTAATAGGTTTTTTTGTTATTTTAATTAAAAAACATTTTTTTCGCTTCTACATAATATGCATTTTAGATAATATCGTTCGATCCTAAATTCATTGCCAAAATAAGATTTCTTTTATAAAAAATCAAATTCGCGCTTTGGTCAGCGCGTATTTGTTTGTGTGTGCTTTATGTCTAAACGCTTTTCTTTTGGCGCGCGTTTGGTTTCGCATATGTTTTGTCTTTTTTACTTTAGAACAACAAAAACTTTTAAATAATGTTATCATTATTCCTAAAACCATATGAATATTTTTTCAAACATTAATATGTTTCACTATTAATTGCATCGAAAAGGCATCTAAATATGCAAATTTAAAAAAACAATAACTAGCGCTTTCTGTGCGGGTGTTCTTAAATATTTACATATTATGTCACTGACACTGACACATTTTTCCAACATTCATAAAGCCATTTGGAAATCTCCAAATGGAATAACTAAAAACCAAATTGACCACGTGTTGATAGATGGTCGTCACTGTTCGAATATTCTGGATGTGAGAAGTTGCAGAGGATTGAATAATGACTCGGCTCATTATCTATAGTTAGAATAAGATTCAGAGCCCGTATTCAAGTCCAACACAAACAGCAACTAGTACATAGACGATACGACGTCAACAAGCTGAAAGAGGACACAATAAAACAGCTGTATGTGGACAATTTGGAAGATAAATTATTGTTGGAATCGTATAACTATGAATGAACAACAGATGACATGTGGAAGCGATTGAAGGAAAATGTGGAAGAGACTATTGAAAGAGTGGTAAAAGTCAGAAATGATTGGTTTGATGAAGAATGCCAAAAAGCCCTTGAGGTGAAAAATCTGGCGGAACTAAAAACCTTGCAGAGAGCAACAAGAGCCAACATGGAAGATTACCGAACCAAAAGGACTATAGAACGTAAGCTTTCTCGGAGAAAAAAAACGTGAAAATGAACGACAAGCTTACGAAGATATAGAAAGATTAAATAGCATAAACGACACAGGATGACTCTACAGAAGAATAAAAAATCTAAGATCGGGGTTTAGTCAACAGCCTTTCCTATGCAAAAATGACAGGTTAGAGTCAGGTGCAAGACTTCGAAATACTTTGAGAAGACTGAAGGTTTACGACATGGTGATCCGTTAGCGACTCTTCTGTTTAATATTGGTCTTGAAAAGTAACAAGAAACTTGGAGATCAATACAAGCAGTACTATTTATACAAAATCATGTAAACTTCTGGCATATGCGGACGATGTTGACATAGTTGGAAGAAATTTAGTGGCAGTGAGGACTGCTTTTGCGGAATTGAAAAGTGGGGCGAAACCGTTTGGTCTCAAAGTAAATGAAGATAAAACTAAGTTGATGGTTACAGATTTAGGAAGAAATCGTACGAACCAAACAGATACTTTAGGGGAAAAGTGTGTTAATGTGGTGGATAAATTCATATAGGATTATTGGTCTATACCACGAATAACGGTATCAGAGGAAGTTAGACGAAGAATACCAACGGGAAATCGATGTTTCTTTAGTCTACAGAAAATTCTAAGATCGAAAACGTTGTTTCGAGGTCTAAAGTGTAAGATTTATCGATCGCTGATTAGATCCGTAGTGACATATGGATCGGAAGTGTGGTGCATGTCCCAGAATGATATGATGACTTTCCGGTTGTTGAACGAAAAGTTCTACGCACTATTTTCGGGCCTGTAATCGAAAACGGATTGTGGCGTATAGAAGATTCAATCATGAACTTAAAGCTCTATATGGTCAACAAGATATAGTGCATTTTAATAAAACCAATAGACTACGTTGGATGGGACATGTGCTACGAATGGAAAGTCATAGGATACCTGCCAGACTATTTAATTTTAACCCAAAGGGGAGAAGAAGTAGAGAGCGACTGCGGGCTAGATGGAAAGATACACTGACAGCTGATTTAAGAATTCTTAGAGTAGTTAATTGGAGAGCTTCGGCGGTGAATAGCGGCAGATGTTAAACGAGGCTCCGACTAACACCCAGTTGTATGCCAGCTTAAGTAAGTATGTTCTTGATACAATAGAAATTGACTTAATTTAGAGGTACCGGTGACGTCACGCCATATTTTTTTACAAGATTGTGTATGTATATATATACTATGCGCACACCTATAATATCTATTAACCGTGAGGGAGCCTCATCATCATCATTATAGATGATAAATTTTTTTTAAACTCTAAAACTTTTATGGCCAACTATTTTAAGTGTTTATAGCTTTTATTTTACAGCTACCAATATCCCGATTCCGCTTACCCCTATGCATAAAAATATGAAAAAACATATTTACATGAAGTGTTGGATTTCTCTTTGCTTCGCCCTTCATTAATACAGCATAACGGCTCTCCCCTTCGGAGAGGTCCGCTATATACCATTTTAGGCAATGAGTTTGATCGACAAAAATTGATCACAGCTGGGTTTGATCGACAAAAATGTATCACATCTAGTATTTTGAGCTGAAAGTTTTTTTTTTGTACGTGAAATATGATAAACAAAATGATATTTTGTGTTTTATTAATTTTTTTGTGGTAAAATAAATTGAATTAGGCATATTAATTATACATATTTATGTCTTTCTGAAGTAAAATATATTCAAATAAAATAGAAAATAATAAATAAAAATTTGAATGTGGCCGTTTCATCTCAAATAAATATTTTGAAAATACCGCCGAAAACAAATGACATATCTTATCGTGCATCGTAACATCAGACTAGAATTTTTTATCAATTTGGTAACACTGCGTAACTGCGGTAAAATTTATTATTTCCGGTTTAAAAATACGCATTTACGTATTTAACAAAGGAATCGGACGTATCTAAACTACGTTTTTGTCTTTCCTGTAATATGGCTAAAATGTAGATACATCCGATTCAATTGCGGCCATCGCATCGATATGAAGTTTTTATGGAAATAGAATACAAGCTTTAATTTTGGTCAAAGTCGTCAAATTGCCATTTTTTCCGTTTAATGATGCCCTGATTCAGAAAAATTATACTGACATCAAATTATCAAACACAAGAAAGTTTTTTACCAGAAGACGGATTTGGACAAATTTTGGTTCCATATTCTGGGATTGCATTTGGAGTCTCTAGGTGAAACGTTAAGGGTGTTCCCATACGATTTTTATTGTAAAAATATGAGCATATAGAGAAAGATTTTTACTAGTAGACGGATTTGGGCAAATTTTAGAGGGATAAGTTTTTAGTGGTCCTTAAATCTGGAATTGTATTTTTGGTCTCTCAGGCAAAGGAAAGTTGGGCTGCATGTCCAATGTCCATTGTCCATATACAATATATATTTTTTTGTTGTACTTTATATTACTTTTTTGTTCAAGAATGTAAACTAAAAGAGAAAATTTGGGTTTATATCAGTTTTCAGATGGTAAAAATAGTTAAAACAGCTAGTGGCTCTTGACGGAATTTTTTAATTGTACTTTTGCTTCATTTAGGCAAGTTGTTCCATTTAGCCACCGGTCATTGAGTCACCGGTCATCGTTTTATTTTCGGCTCCTATCTCTAATTGAAATTTTTATATATTTCTGGCATAAACTTTAAATAGTCGTCCATGCCTGTAAATGAAATTAACTATAACCTAATAGAAGGAAACTTGATAGATTCGAATAAAAAAAGTTAATTGAAAACTATCTATAATGGCATGGTTCCTCAATCCTTTTTTTCGATTAACTAGATATACATATATTATGTCGTTATCATTCTTAATAAATTGTTATTTTAGCTTTTACTATACCCATAACAAAAAAACCACTATAAAATGGGATATTTATATATAGGAATTGGGAATAGAATAATCTCTATTAAGTTTTGATCAGTAAATCCAGTGTCTATGGTGTGTAAATATTTTAATTTCACTTTCGTGTTTTAAAAAATATATTTATAGGTATATAGTTATATATGTATAAAATATTTTACAAAAATAGACGGATGTGGACAAATTTTGGTAGGACTGTGGTCTTATGCTCTATAGATCAAAGAAAGTGTTGACAAAATGTTTTTTACCTAATATTTTAATTGTTCTAAAAAATCCCTTGCAATTGAAAAGCTTTAGTAAGGAATCGGAACATATAGAAGAATCGAAAAATCTCAGAAATGTTGTGTTGTACAGAGTTGCTATACAAAGTTAGTACGATCGCTGATGAAGTTAATAGATTACAGAAACTAACTTGAACATCGCTGTTTAACCCATATTTTTGAAATAAGATTCACAATAAATATAAAGTTTAATATATGACATAAATTATAATTTCATAATTATTACACTGCAGTTAAGAAATTTACATGTATAAATACAATATGCATTTTAATTACATACGAAAAATTAAAGTATAAAGTTATAAGTTAGTATACCTGACCAATTACTTCCACTGCGGATTATTTACATAATAGAATAAGTCATGATGTTCTTTTTTGGTATTTATGATTGGGAATGGAAATGTTATTCCCATTTTAATTTTACACATATATTACTTTTTTTGGAATCTAATTGAAATGTCAAAAGAGAGTAAAACCAGCATCCCAGTTTTACTGGGGGCTCTCGATCCCATTTTTTTATTTATTTCAATTATATAATATGCCTAATTTCCTATACATAACTCGTACAGTATGCTTACAATGTAGATTGTAGACTATAGACTGTTATGCATAATACGTTTATTACTTATGGAAAATATTGTAAAATGTTTTTGTTATGATTATTCGAAAATTCTTTAAAATATTATTATGCTACAACAAATGTGTTTAATAAAATTTAATTAATTTTAATAATAGTGTTATCCCCTTTTTAGTTTCATTTTAAATATATTGGATGTTATGTTGTATGTACGTTATGCTTGAAATGTTAAATTGTTTATTATTGAATCTAAAGTTTTCATGGTCAGTGGAACGCAATGGTCCGTTGACTTAAGAATTGTTATAGAAAAAATAAAACATTTCTAAGAAGAATGGTTTAATGGTTATTATATAAAGAACGTGTTTTTTTAGGTGAACATAAAATTTCATTTGAAATTAATATGCTTTGTTTGAGTTTTTTATTTAATTCATAAATTATATTTTTTTTATAACGCAAACAAACTACTTTTTTCCACGGATTTTTCGGGCTAAATATTTGTCATTTGAATTTTTTTTATGGTTAGTAAGAAACATATAATGTATAATTAATTTTTTTTATTTAACAACAATTTACTTTGGTCGAGCAATAAAATGTTTATGTTAAAAAGTGTATACAAACGAAACAATTAAATTACCTTAGAACGTTTTTTTGGTGCAGCCGATTATATTTGTGTGCGGAGTAACCAAACCACTTCCCTCAACTTTTTTTGTTCCATAGCGAAAATTTCAAACCTTTTTGTGACGCTTCTGGACTTTTGTCGGGTTTAATTTTTGTAGATGTATAAAACGAGCCATGCCTTAGTTCTGGTGGAAATTTCGCAGTTCGACAGCTACCATATATTGTACTACTATTAGACGATGTACAATTTGGAGCCGATGATCGTCGTAGCGATCGAGTTATAGCAGTTTTGTAATTTCTTAAACTTCCTATATAACTAGCACCACTGCTGCTACCACTAAAGCCGCTATCCTCACCAATAACCAGTTCATTTACTGGCGATCTCATATCGTCCTTAATATCAATCGAAGATAACTTATCGGACAAACTATCAACACATTTTTGATGAGATCGTTTATGCATGGACGTAGACTGGGCGTCTATGGGTGGTGACGATGACATCAACAGTTCTTCAACAGATAAATTTAGTTCTTCCAACACTCTGTAATGGTTGTTGAGAATATGTTGAAATTCTTTTTTCGTACAACCACGCTCCGATAATGATTGCTCGGATGAAACAAGTCGAGAATGCTTTTCGTCCGAAACATCTTCGTAAATGTTTTCGTGTGTTCCATAACGAGTTGTGTACGTATGTCTATTGGCAGGTAATGTTTTATGGGACTTTTCTTTGGTTTTTAATAATAAAGCCCGCATAGAATTAGGGGGTGGCAACATTGAAGGACCGGCTACTTCTTCCGGCGTCGGAATATTTGAATGGCACATTATAGCTCCTGGTTCATAATAAGCGTACGAATAATCTTGATGGCTAGTACATGAAGAACTTTCTGATGGTGATGAAAGTGATTTTATCGGCTGAAATCTTTCCATTGTGACGGCAATATTATTGCGTGACCATCTTACTTGCGGATCATAGGTTTTATGACGTCCTCTTGTGCCATCTTTGTAATAGCCGGCCGACAGTGCCGGATCATCATCTAAACAAAATTCAATACTATCTGGATCATCGGTGTATGAAGGCATTTTTCTACAAAGTGATTTTTGCGGTTGTGGCATATCTCTGGGTGGACTTAAATCTGAAAATGTTGGCGATGATGAGTCATAATAGTATCGACAACTATTCGAGCACAGCGTTGCCGCATCATCTTTACGCTGGGTATGTCGTTGCTTTTGCTTCTGATGTTTCGTTGAGTGTACTTGTATTGTTGCTCGACGACTGTTTGACGTTTCCATGATATTTTAAACCAGTCTATTTGCTGAAAATGAAAAGGAATTTATTAGTCATTGATAATTTAAAAAATTTAAAGAAATACTAGCTATATAATAACATTTTTGTGTAAACATTTGAAGTCGATTGGAGTAAAACTAACGAAGATAATATAGAGTTGTAATTGGTATTGTAATTATGCATAAGTAACTAAATTTAAAAAAAACAATTTACTGTTCTTACTAAAATTGTTCATGGGTTCCGCAAACGTTAATTTATAGTTCGTCTTCAATGGAAGAAATTTATAGGTTTTTTGGAAACAAATTATATCATAGAGAAAAGGAACAAAACAATAAATACATGCAGTGAACTGAGCCGCCCAAAAAATGAACAGTGTTTATAACGTCTTAAGCCAAAAGCAAAATTGACAAAAACGGGAAAATCTTTTATCCAGAACAGCTTTAGACTTAAAGTCAAGTCCCAATCGCAATCACAATACCTAAATGGTCAAGTCTAGTTATAAAGCTGCATCCAAGCTCTGTTAGAGTTCACGGTATAAGATATGAGCCGTTTATTTTGAAAGTGGCGTGAGTTCATTTGTTTTCAAAACGAGATATTTAAGTGTTTGCGTTTCAAAATGTTTAAGTCCTGATGTCAGCTTTCGAGTAGATTTAATTTTAGTTATTATCTAGGGATTCCAAAATTTATTTCAGTATAAGCAAATTGCTATAGCCATTTAAAAATCACCAGTTTTCATTACGGAAATGGACTCAAGTCACTTTCAAAATTAATATTTTAGAGAAATTGTTGACGTGCTAAAAATTAAGTCCAATTTTTTTTTACAGAATTTAAATTTTTGAAAGAAAATAGATAAATAAATTAGACATTCAATAATTATTTGCGCCCGCTAATTTTTTTTACCGCAGGGGCAAGATAAATAAAATTAAAACTAAATCTTAGTTATTTTAGAGAGGATTCTAGTATTCAAAAATACTAAATATTCCTGCATTTATATAGATAACAACAATATTGGTAAAGTAAAAATTAAATATAAAATTTTGTTTTAGGATCAACGGTTTTTGACATATATACGACGATATTTTACGACATTTTCAAATTAAAAAAAATATTTTTTTGTAAAAAATCGCCTTTTTCACAGGTGGTAAAAATAATATGTGTTTTCTTTGGGGTTTTACTATATTTTGAATATATATAGTGATGTTTTGCAAAATATTTTCATTATATTAATGTTTGTTTTTAATTTATATAAATTTTTGAAATTTTTTATGTTTTTAAAATGGCGGATTGTCTATATCTCGAAAACTAAAGCTGTCTGCAAAAAATAATTACCATTTCTCTGTCTCTTCCTAAAAGACCTACAACGATATTTTTAATAATACTCACGCCACTTTCAAAATTAACAAATATGTTATTTAGTTAGTTCAAAATCTGCAAAGTTCTTAACATTTTGAATTTTAATTTTATAAGAATAGAATTGAATAAGAAATACCGTTAAGTTGTAATCATTAACTGGCTTTATAAAATGGACTCACGTCTCTTTCAAAATAAACGGCTCATATATAATATTATATTATTTTTGCTTGCAATGGATCTGCCAACCCTACGCCAACACTCAGTACCTATAAGTCTAACTCCTTGTCCATCAAAAATTAGAAGTTGTTTCGGACCAATATTTCAGTCTTCAGAATGGCTGCGAAACTCTATTGACAGCATTAGTGAGTAATAAGAACAGGAGCTTTTCTTATTTCATCAGTAGTATTGCATAAAAACTAAAAACCTTTTATTTAGTTTTTGATATATGATCGATTTAGATATTTTTAAACTTTTTCAATAACATTTATAAGAATTTTAAAATTATTCGAGTTAGCAAATGATGGCATTTTTATAATCAGTTATATACTTGGATTTTTTTTTATGTAATTAAAATGCGTATTAATATTGTATTTATACATGATAATTTCATAACTGCCGGTTAATAATTATTAAATTATAATTTATGGCATTTATTATAAACTTTATATATTATGAATCTTATCTCAAAAATATAAACAGCGATGTTCAAGTTAGTTTCTGTTAACTATTAACTTCATCAGCGATCGGACTAACTCTGCATAGCAACTCTGTATAAACACCATACATCTGAGATTTTCGATTCTTCTATATGTTCAGATTGTTTGTCACAAACCTTTGCAAGCAAATCATAAGTTATATTATGCAGTGATGACAGTTGAACGATGATTGATGAACAATGACTGACTCAAAACAATATGTGTTACTTATTAGATCGTCAGATGTTTAAATCATAAAACTCATTTTTAAACTTCAAATCGATTAAAATATCAAAAAGCCTAAAACTCAAAACATTCTTAATTTATTTTTCGTAAAATTAAAATACATTTGACAATTTTTATTTTTATTTTTATTTAAAAAAAAACTTTGGGATGGGGACAATTTATTTGAATTTATGTGATAGTACACTCCTGCGGAAATGATGATAATTAAAGCAATTTTTAGAGTCTATTGTGAGTTAAGATTATGAAAAAATATATTTATTATATTTTACATATTTAGAGCAAAGTTTTGATAGATAATTTAGATCGCAGATGATTGAATAGCGAATTAAGAAAACTGATGGGGTATATATATGTATTCTTTTTATACTTTTTCGCCTTTTATTTTCTTGAATGTTGAACGTAGTCCTATAATTTCAATTGGAAAACTCCTTTTAAATGAATTTTTTACTATAGAATATTTGTTTTAAAAACACGTTGTTGTAACAATTTTGTTTAAAAAAAACATATAATCATTAGAATTTTTTCAAAAACATGTCTTTTAGCTAATTACATCAAAATCATTTTAATTTGAACTATAACTATCAAGATTGAACTAAATTTAAGTAATATTTTTTCTCGATTTTCACCAAATATTTTGTATGCAGCTTACAATTTACAAATAACCAGTATGGAGCTGTGGGTAAAGTCACGGCTCTATAAATCAAGAGGTTGTGGGTTCGAGGCTCGGTAGG
>JANSTW010061332.1:0-11222 GCA_027564275.1 Diadocidia ferruginosa
TCATTTTGTAAAAATTTATTTAGAATTATAGCAGTACCTTTATACCAACGACTATGTATAGCGATATATCTTCCGTAGTGTATTGAATTTTGTGTATTTTGTTGTATATTCTTCGCGTTCTTCGTGCGAACGCAGACTTTATACTTAAAGTTAGAGATATATATCGCTATATACGTGCTCAAAATCGGCGCACTGGGTGTGTTAAAACAATGACTATATATAAAAAAACCTATAATTTAAAAAAAGGGTTAAACTGTTACATATATACATATAAGTATTAAGTATATATACTGTATATAGGATTATTCATATTTTAAATTATATCTTATTATGTATATTGTATAATATTAGATAAATTGCGTCTGTCAATATTTAAATTATATGCACCCAGAAACTATGTATATAATATAATATAGGTTATAAATTTATAATATGTTATAAGCACTATATTTGAAACAAACATAATTTATCTATATTGACCTTTATATATACACATAGTGTATACCTAAGAGTATTTATGTAGCCAAGAATATTTCCAAATATAATATACAGGATAGGTTCGACCATTAAATCTAGAAACTATGTAATAAAATAAAAATAAATTGTATGTGATTACCCAGGGTAAGGTTAAACCCTAAACCAAATATTATCTTATATAAGATATAGGTATATATTGAAGTAAAATCATTGTATAAATTAATTTATAAACAGACACCAAAGCAGTCAATGCTGGGCATATATTATATATTATATTTATATATACGCAACGTATATACATATATTTTTCAATTGTATATTAGAGAAATATATGAAGAAAGACACATTATTTTGGTTTTATGGGATTGAGATGAATATATTTTGGTACAAGCTTGTATCAAATTCAGTGCGTCTTACGTATAGTATGTACAATATATGAATATATATATATACAAAATATCTAACCCTTATTCAAGAATACAGAAAATTCAATTGATACAAAAATAAAAGCTCTATTTCAATGGATTTTGTCTACCCACACAATATCTATCTATATTCTATATATATATATATATATATACTATATAGTTGGTATATATATACATATATATAAAAAATAAGTTTTACAAAGCATATCACTGCTGCTATCAATGAATGAAAGAAAGAAAATTGTAGATATTTTTAGAAATAAAAGGTTTATTGTAATATCATTCATAAGTTAAATCTGGAAAGTCACATTGTATAATATATAATAATGAAAAATATACAGTATACATATATATAGTATTTAATATACATATTATATCTACATAGACTACATATAGGTGCGAATATTATATACTAAATTTATTTTATGAATTTCCACATTTTTACACGTAATATAAAATATTTTTTTTTAATTAAACAATAAATCTTGTATTATATTTTATAATATATTGAATTGTAGAACGAGAAGCTTTATTAAAGTTTTATTCATGTAACAAAGCGTTGCGAACGGAATCGCTATAAATTTAATTACAAATTAGGCATGTATATAGCGTACGCACCAAGTATATTTGAAATTATCCACAATTTTCAATATATTATATAGGTAAGGTATATTAAAATAAATTTCCCTATTCGTATTACAGTATAAAAATGTTGGTTATAAATAGCTCTTAATATTTTATATACTGTATATATATATACTAATTATTTTTAAAAGAAAATCAATTAATTTATTCTATCGCATCTTCTTTTTTTAGTATTTATTTTTTATGAAGTCCTTGTTTCTAACCCAGCTGAAATTTTTGGTCTATATCATTGAAATAAATACTATATAAAAGAATGAAACATTATTAGTATAATATATTAGAAAACTCTATATAGAATTTAAGCAAACTATATCGTGTTATGGTCAATGAGATCGTTCTCGAATTGTATTTCTTATATATTGTATACCAAATTGAAAATTTTCCTTCGGATTAGGAAAATACATATCAACCTCTAAATATAATATGACCGATATGACCGACATGACCGACATGACCACAAATGAAGTTTATAAAACATATAACCAATTAATATTAATATTATAGATTATTATCATTAATCTCATTCATGTTTAAGAAATCGTAATTGGAATGGGGTTATAGGTTTGTATAGAAATATGTATTATATAATTTATTATATTATATATTGTACACACATCAAACACAGATTTCAATATGTTTGTTTGTATATACATTATACATAATATATATAATTTAAATAATATGCTTCACTTGCATGTTAATTTGATTGATATAAAATGTATTCTATAAAATGAAATATATTTATTTAAATAATAATTATATCTAAAATAAAGATTATACAATAAGTTATATATTTATTCGTTCAAAAATAAAGAACTTTTTTTAGTATTTTGCTCAATGCGTACTTTGTATATATAGAAATTTTAAACAGTACTATCAGTTGTCGTTGTCATCGTATAATAGATGGCTTTGACCCCAAAAACAACAATACACACATACTAAAATACGTCTGTTGATGCTTCAACTCAATAGATGGCTTTTCATAGTGATATTACTATATAAATAATAGATATAAATATCAATGCTTGTACTTATAACAATAACGAACAAATTTAATATCCTTTACTTTATATACGACACGTTATTATTGTTTTATGGTACAATAGACAACTTGTTTGCAATATATGAGACGTAATGTAAAGGAAGAAAGCTTCCATTATCAGCCAAAAATTTATTATTATTAAGCCCATTGTTGTGTAGTAAAAGCTCATTTGATTGTTTAAAAATATTTTAAACAAAACCACGTTTTTTACTTTAATTTGTTAGATTTCCAAATTAATTAATGAATTTCAATAAATTCTGTAGATAATATTAAAAATGACCAGAAAATAGCCAGAAAACAGAAAAATACGCGTGAGAATTTATTCTAAAAACTAAAATTAACAAATTTCAATGCAAAAAAACGAATTTATTCTATTTTTTAGATAAAATTATTTTATAACATTATGTTAAATTGCAATGTCATTAAAGAAATATTATTATTATTATTACTATTATAATTGATATACCAAATTAAATGAGAAGAGAAAACAGAAAATCTTTTAACAAATTGGTATTAATAGTCTTAAAAGTTTATAGGAATAGTTTATAAATTTGTGCAAATTCACACACTATAAGCTATAAAAGTATATACTTATTTTTATAAACCTTATATTTTATTGCACCTTTTCAATTTCAAGTGATGAACCTTGATCAAAGAATTATTATAAGTAAACATTGATACAATTTGTATATTTGCATCGTATAGACAAAAAAAAAATGCACAATGTTACTGCCCTTCGAAACAAAAAACTAAAGTTTTTTCTTTGTATATAAGTATGCAATATTCCTGCATTTACGGTGTCTCATATATTTTTATTATTTCATTATTTATATTTTATCCTACCATATTATAATGTATAGATCAGTGGGTCCCTGGAAAAAGATTGTAAGTGCACTTACCATACTTTTGAGATAATACCAGATTTGAATTCCCCGTGTCAATCTGCATATACTGAGTAAAATTCATATTTATATTAGCCAAACTGACGAAGTTATAACACTTTTAAAAATAAAAAATGTATAGCTGCGTATGTAAAACAAAAACTTTAAATCGATTTTCTGTTAAATCAACTTTTGCACGTTACAATCTTTTTACAGGGACCCACTAATATGATGTTATAGTTCTAGTCTAGTTTATGATCTATTTCACTTAACTATCAGTGGACTGTTTTAGTTAATCCGAAGATTGAACAAACTCGTTCGATAAATATAAATTTATTCTAATTTTAGTCTTAATTTGATGACGTCGCGTGTACAATTTTGAATATAGAAGACCTTAATGGGTTAATGGGCATATCCCAAAAAAATATTTTTTGCCCACATTAGAAATTTTTTTTAAACAAATTGAGGATTGAAAACGACCATGAAGCAGTGATTTTACCGCACATCGCCTCAAATATATACATCGCACGTCATTTTAATGGAATTTAAATAGCGTTTTACATAAACGTCAGTTTATTACATAAACGTGCCATTATTATTGTGAATAGTTATATGCGCTATATACATTAAAGCTTATTATATGGCTTTTATTCTAAATAATGTAATATATGATATAGTTTGGCCAGTATATAATAATTTATATGTTTAAATATAAAATACCACATAAATCATAATTTCGCATATATGTGCACACAGATGTATAAATAGAAAATATCAATTTTAGATATCAATTTCATTTAATAGAGAATTTATTTGTGTGACTGCCAAAATTTAAATTATTTTTCGCGATTCAATAATCATATATCGACATATATATTTAGTATAACATTCGCGTTTTACGATCCTGTATGGTCGGTTTCCACGACAAGTATGATAACTTGTGTAATTTACATCAGGAGAATCAACATAAAACTACGAATTCCGTAAATTTCGATGAAATATGGTGAAGTCACAGCACTTCATTTTTATAATTTTAGCAGTGTGCACTGAACCTTTGAAAGGGCTGACAATGAAAACTATGGTAATAGATAGAAAAAAGGGCAACATAAAAATGGTCCTTATGCTTCCTCGCTTTGGAGTAAAGAACACGATGATGATGATGATAATGATGCACTCAACATGAAATTTTTTTAACAGCTCCTCTTAAAAATTTGCAAAACGGACTTATAATACTTATGGCCGGAATCGTCAATAAATGTATATATAACTTACATATAAATATTGCATCAGAATCTTGCGCTTTTTAAAAATGTTGTTGCATAAAAAGAAATATTTTCTTAAATTATATTGAACATAAAAAATTTGCTGCAAAATTTTGTAAACTAGCTCCCACACAATGTTTTATGTTACACGTTCACGTACATAATAAATTTTAAGGGACTCTTCAGATCTTAAATTCTACGTAGTGTTTATATAAAATATATATTTTTTAATTTATATTAGTTGAACGACGGCAAAATAAACACATTATTCATTTTTTTATTAATTTTTCGCAGGCTCGACAAAAAAAAATCGAACAAAATTATTAAAATTTATATAAGTTGTAGTTTTTACGATCGTTTTGATGATATATAAGTATGATTTTAAGACCCTTATATTAAAATTTATAAATTTAGAAGCGGCTAATCGATCAACAAAAAGTGAATATTTTTGCAATACTATGTGGCTCCCAGCTATTCGCCAGAGCCTTCAAAATTATGATGAGTTTTAGTCTTGAACTATTTCTAGGCTAATCCGTCGTCAGTACGGATTTGGATAATACCCTCCAGATAGGTTTGCCTAGTAATAGTGCAATCCTTGTCGTTACAGAAATAAAAAACATTATATTTTTGAAGGCTCGGGCGTAAGCTAGAGCCACAGGTTCTGGCGAATAGCTGACATAATTTTGCAAAAATATTCACCTTTCGTTGATCGATTAGCCTGTTCCTAATTTTTTTAATTTGATGACACTCACGATAAGGCGTAATAAGGAGTAAATATTTTATTATAAAAATTTATGTTTATTTTTATTTTATAATCGACAAAAATGACCACAAAATACGACTTCATACTCCACATACAAGCAAAATGATTTTACCAATAGTTTTTTTTGCATTACAGGGCAGTACAGCACCGCTCCGAAGCGCTTATCCGGGCGCATCTCCACAAGCACCAACATCAATAAAGGGTGCTCAGAGACCGGCGATGACAAGTCCAGCAGCAGGTCTGGCTGGTGCACCATATCGTGGAGCTGGTTGGACACCACAAGGCTATCCACCAGCTCAACAGGCATACAGATATACAACACCCCTACCACAACCAACTTATGCGTATACGCCCCATACAACAACCACAGTAAGTTTGAATATATTTACATCATGTCTTATTCTTATGATTCTTTGATAACAATTAAGTTTTATTTATTATCGATTGAAAATGTACACAACTTTTGTAGAAAATATTTTCAAGAGAAACAAAATTATTTTCGATAGCGTTTGAATACGAAATATTTTCAAATATTTTGCAAAATTTTCTGTGTTTGGGTTTGATTTTTATACAAACTATCAAGTATACGTAACTGCTGAAGTAACATCCATTAGAAATATTTTCGGTGTCTACAGCAGGATTTACGAAAAAACTATTTTTATATTTTTATAAAACCTAAAACGCAAAAAAAATATAAAAAATACAATTTTTGCAGATCGTCATTAGAGTGGTACATGCAGGGTTCCCACTCCTCCTAAATTTTTAAAAATGTTTCTAAATTTCTCGTATATCCTCCTAAATTTCTAAATTTTCTTATAAAACAAATTTATTACCTCCATAAAATGTAAGAATTCGGACACCTTGATTGGTTGGTTAAAGTGGTAAGACAAACATAGTGCTGGGCTTCAATTAGTATAAACAGCCGTTTTGATATCACACACTAGAGAAACTTTGTTTTAATGTTTGAAGCGCTCAGACCCACTTTGTGGACTTAAAGAACCCCAGTAGCTCCTTAATATCGCTGTCGAGTTGACCAAAATCTGTAAATACATATATTCCCAGAAATAAATGTCTTGATCTACTCAAGGCTGGTCAATCACAGAAAATGCTCAAGCGCCTTGAATTCACAACAGCTGCGATAGATCACGTTATGTGGGATACCCAATCAGGCAGCGTAAACTCAAATAGCCCAATGTCCTGAGAATACTGCAACCAATCTAAAAACAAGTTTAAAGGAGATAGTATATAGACGACTAGATAGCAGCTTGACTATCAACGACAATCGCCACAATATGCATGGGAGTATCCATCTACAGACCAACAAAATTGCAAGTACTTCAGCTTGAAAGACACTCGCCTAACTTGGAAGAAAAGTTGATTCTAATGTTTAAAGTTTTTACAGTAGATTCCAAAACCAACCAAATTTGAACCCATATAAGCGTAGAGCCCCGTTTCAAAGCCCGGCGGTGTGTGACCCGCCATTGCTCTCTGGTTGAGAACTTTTTGTCCAATTCTAATATAGGAACTAGATAGTATGTGATTGGAATCGATACTGTTCTAAATCATAAAAGTATTTTATTATGACAATAAGAGCTGTCTGCCAAAAAAAGCAAAACAAAAACTATCTGCCCAAATTCTCTGATTCTGACGGCACTGCAACTAGCCCCATTTTTATTATAAATGCCAGGTGCAAGATGGTGCACAATTATACATTCAATTCCTCTGAGGGCGTTTAGATTTGGTTATAACCTATTTGCACAGTTAGCCACCAAACTTGCCCCCGCAATAGGCATTTGACCTAGAGACACCAATTGTAATCCAAGTGTATGGGATTACTAAAAACTCACTCCCACCAAAATTTGTTCAAATCCGTCCACTGGTAAAAAAAACTTTCTCTATATGCTCATTGCTCATATTTAAAAGCCATTTTAGCACGAAAAAAAAACGCATGGGAGTCTCCGCTCTCCTTTGACCTGTAGACCCAAAATGCAATCCCAGAGTATGGGATCACTAATAACTCTTTCGTACAAAAAATTGGCCAGATCCGGCCACTGGTAATAAGCTTTCTGTATATTATTCAATATTCATATTTTTCGGGCATTTTAAAAAAAAAATCGTATGGGAGCTTCTTCCCTTCATCTTTGACCTAGAGACTAAAACTGCAATCCCAGAGTATGGGACCACTAATAAATCATCCTCATCAAAAATTGGCTAAATCCGGTGTAAAACTTTCTTGTGTTCCCTATTTTGCTGACGGGCGGACGGACACTTTATTTTCTAGTTTTTCTGAATCATAAAACGAGATAAAAATCATGGTCTCAGCCATTTGACCGTTTTGACCTAAATTAAAGCTTGCACTATTTAGATACATTATCCACATGGATTTTGTATATAGTAAAAGCAAAAATGTATAAATGTGAGTGAGAAGCCTGTACGTATGGTAACATTAGAATGGGTCGAAATATATGTTTTTTTAGGTTCTGAGGCAAGTCTTATCACTTTATTGCATGTTGTTTTGAGATTTAAAAGTAACTGCAGCTTAAATAATTTACAATGCATTATATATAAATAACAGCTTTTCGTATATATAGCTAAAAATGTTTTACCTAATTTTTAAGACTCAAAAATCTATAAATAATAAATTTACATCTTTTCAATTGCATAATTTATGATAATGAATTATTATTATTGTCGCATCATTATCGCATTGTATATGCATATAGAATTGTAATTTATTATCTCAATTACAGACATTTTCAATGATATGTCATATAAAGGACTCTATTATTATTATGCTGATACACCATCGAGCTATTATTATTAATGCATATATATGTGAATTTTACATCTCTAGAAAAAGAAAAGATCATTTTATTAATAAAGTTTCCATAAATATATACAAGAATTCCGATATATTATTTATAGGATCGCACATATCTCTTTATTCTGCATATTTTATATAAAAATACCCAACTCACAACAAATAGTTCTAATTGAGACGACGATGCCGGCTTTTTCCTTCAAAGCAAATATAATATAAATTGATAGAAAATAAAAAGAAAATGAAAATATTTTCCACATAAAGAATGGTTTTTTTTTGCTGTCGAAGAGCAAACATTCCACCAACGTCAATTGTGTGCAACGCATGCGTTGACTGTAGTAAAACGCCCTCAAAAATTGAATTTCATTCATTCATATCCGCGTATATAAAGTACATATACACAATAAATTTTTTTTATCTATAAATTCTAAACAAACAGTTTTCACACAGTGATCTTGTACGCCGAAAACTAGATAGCCATACGATATCGAACAAAACGGACGATTTTTTGTTGTTGTTTTTGATGTAAGAGGCTGTAATTTTATTAAACAAAATATTTTGAAGAAATATCTGAAATTGACAGATTTCTTCGTGACCATTTATCGTACAATTAATATTTTTTTGAAAATAGTCGCAATATTGCAATATGTGATGATGACGTACTGCAACAGCAATTAAACGCTGCAGGATATACGGTTTTTGAAATTTTTTTGTGAAGAAAATGTGCTATTGTGGAAAATTACAGTATAGCCATATGGTAAGAAAATGCTATAAAATTGTTGATTCACCACAAACGAAAAATTTGAGTTTCGCCATATTTATCCTTAATTTAATTATATTTCTTGTTGTGGTTCTTCAAAGAAAATTTTTTTTGTTATACTGTGTGAAAAATATTTAAAAAACATTATTGTGTGGAGGCTGTTGTTAAGCAGCCCTAAAAAATTGTTGTCGTTTTAAATGTCGTCAATTGTATGTATAATGTATATGCATATAGGTGGGAGTGTGAGGCTATATATACATAAATATAGTCGACCCACACATAATTTTCTATCATTATACTGTGAATATTAATGTTCGTAGATATGCGCCTATATCTATAGAACACAATAAATGATGATTTTTTTTATCTTCTCAAATTTATGCGATAGTGAAAATTTAATTGTGACATATGTTTTGAAAATTATGTCCCGATCTGTTTTCGCGTTTTATTTGATGCGACTATTTTAATTAAAATGTAATAAATATTACAGAGTTAAAAAGTCTTTTTTTAATGCCGTCGTTTTATTTTTTCTATTACACTGAAGAGGATAATAAATGTTACCGAAACGACTATGTATATAATATATTATATAGACCAAGATATTGTTTCTTTTCTATAAATATAGAATGAACTCCTTGTATACGAAAATCATATTCATTGTATAAAACATATATGTTATAAGAAATTTTGAAAGAAAATCCATATATACATCTATCACTCGATTTACACGGTACTACGTTTACTACGCAATACGATACAAAATCTGTAGAGACAACATTAGGCTTCACAAAAAATTTAATTCTATAAAGAATAAAAAAAATATATTACGACATTTGGGAGAAACGTCCCTTTTCCGCATGGGTGGGGTTTAACGTTTGTTTGCAAAAGTTTTAAAATGCAATATTTTGATTCTAAGTCTATATAGAATAGACCAGTGAATAAAATAAAAAAAATTATACTGTAAACTTAAGGGTGAAAACACCCCGTTTGGAACAGCTTATTATTTATATGAAAAATATAAAAAAAGAATAATTTTACTTTTTTTCGACCGTTGATTTGAAATATGTAAATATTTTAAAACAGGCTAATCGGTCTAATTCAAAGTAAATCTATTCTCAAATAAATTAGTGGGTCGGCTAGGGCAAAACGTACATTTCTTCGCCCAGCCTTGATAAATTTTGGTAACTTTTGAAACAAACTATGTTTTCTCTAAAAACAAACAATCCATGAAGTAATCTCAGCACTTAAAACTCGTTTCGGGACCTACGTCCCATCATCAGTATGGCTGAGAACTGCAAACAGATTTTTTAAACTAGTCTATGGAGTTCTCAGTCATTTTCTGGTCGAATTTAAACTGTATTATTATAATATTATTAATTAATTTAATTCAGCCAAATGTTTCAATGTATTAATACCGTGTGAATCGAGGGATTGGTGTATTAATTCATTGTCGTTGACATATTATGATTTAGTCAGGCTTTTGTTTCAAATATGAATTATATTATAATATTCAAAGCTTTGGGAAATTATAATTGTACACACATTCTACATACATCGATATAATTAACATATTAAATTATTCAATGTGACACAAGTATTTATAATATTTTTGTCAAATATTTATAACAAACAAATTAAATATAAAATACACTTGAGTCACATTGAAGTAGAGGTACCTTTATAGTGCTATATATAAAATGTAGAATATATAGGTTTTTAATGACCACTATATTATAAAACATTAAAATCGATAAATTTAAATATTTTTTAAACATACTGTTCTATATATATACATGCGGAGAGGCGAGGGTGGTAATTTTTCTTTTATGAGGCATTTTTGTGTATATATTTATAGATTTTTGTATATATGGTTAAACAATTACAAGTGGTTCTATATATTAACACAATATATATAAAAAATGTTTTCGGTTTTTTTTTTTATTCATTTTTAACGCGAACAAGTAAACTTGATGGCCTATTTTTGGAAAATAAAAAGCCACCATATATACATATATCATCATCATCGTGTCCTTTACTCCAAAGCGAGGAAGCATATAGGTACCATCCAGTGGCGAATATTGGTACTGTCAAAGGCGTCAAGTAACGCCCTGATATTTTTCTTAATTTCATACATATTAATTTA
>JANSTW010061343.1:0-21348 GCA_027564275.1 Diadocidia ferruginosa
TAAGTAAATTTATATTTAATTATTCTTTTTTGGTTTAATTTTGTAACAAAAAAACGTCAATACATAATTAAAAATGAGGTTACGTTCGGTGAACGAATCGCACGTATGGCCGACCACCACTGTTCTTAACATTTTGAATTTGAATTTTTGATAAATAAGAGATACCGTTAAGTTGTAATTAATGTTATCATCACATTGATTAAAAAAAACTGGACTCACGCTACTTCCAAAATAAACGGCTCTAATGACGATGACATGATGATAGATTTTTCTTTCGGTCTGCTTATGCCACCCACTCGCCACTGATTTAAATAAAATCCTAAAAGGATGTCTTCAGTTAGTTATATATTTTACTTCGAGTTCTTATTTTCTAATATACTTAGGATAATTATAATTTTAATTATTTAAATTGAATTTAAATAGTATATACACGCATTCTTTGGTGTTGTATTAGATTTGAAAAGTTTGACGTCTCCTCAATCAAAGATACATATACATAATATACCTATTATTTATAAGAAAAAGGATATAATCATATAATTATATTTTGTAGCAAAACTTACACATTTCATATACAAAAATGAAAACTATATAGTTATAGAGCATCAGCTAAGAAAAAGCCTTTTTATGTTACATTTTATATATTATAATATTAAATTAAAGACATATATTTGATGTTATATGTATATATGTACACATTTTATGATACATATATGATAGAAAAAGGAATTTATATACTTATCCATAAGTTAGTTAAGCGATATACAGAGTATTACACATATAATATGTAAGAGTCGTTGCTTTTATATGGAAAAGAAGAAAGCGATTGGCATTATAAGTAAAAGAAAACTTTAAAGTTGTAATATGTACAGCTATAATAATAAAATCTTCATCTCTGTAATAATATGTGTGTGCAGTGCATAGATCGGTATTATATGTGGATACGGGATGTTGTTGGTTATATTAGGATTAAAGCTAAGCAAAAGAAAATATATTATTCTAGTCACGTGGCGACTTACGAACTTCGAAAACTTATTTAATCATTAACATCAACAAGAAGTATATACAAAATATATCCTATGTATATGCATTTCGCATATATATTATATATAGATTTAAGGCATAGTGATGAATATATATATATGTTTTACATTAGACTCGCACATATAATATGAGATCTTTTAGTTCTACATGTCATATATATGGCGAAACTTCTTTTAGAACAAATACCGCACATGTATATTATATTAAATGTTATATATAAATATAATAAAATACACAAGGTATGGCCAAACTCTCTCTACCGCCTAAATTCGGGGACAGTGTTGATTCCTAGCCGATAGCACTAAAACATTTTCTCGGAACCGCGATTTTTTTTTGCCGCCTAATAATAATAATTATTGTTATCATCTTTATTTGAAATATATACAACAATATAAATTTGTATAAAAATAATATATATGAGAAAATTCAAAAAATGGCTAGAAAATCAAATTACTTCATTTATAACTAAATTATGATAAGAAATTAAGTAAAAACATTGTCTTTAAAAAACGTTAAATTCATTTGGGCCATCTGCAGAATTAAAAAAAAAACTAAAATGTAACTAGGCATACAAACTAGCGAAATGAATTATAGAAATAATTAAAAAAACAACAAATACCATATTTTTAAGCATATCTCCCTCTATATGCACACAATAATGAAAGGAAAAGATTCAAGATCAGACCAAATCCAAAAACGAAAAACCGCAAATCTAAACATCAGTATCAAACTCAACATATTAACCGCGGAATTCATCACCAAAATATTGGAAACACAAAACTCTGAACTGACTCAACGAACCAACACGCCAAATAGCCACCGGCAACGAATTCCAAAGGTTGACCCCATCGAACAAAAAAAAACATTTTTCCTAGGCGCTGTAAACCTTGGTAAAATAAGCTGAAAAGTTCTCGAAGATAAAGAAAGCTAGATTTTGTTTTAAAGATATACAGGTTTACGAAAAAATTACCAGCTTATATAGAAAAGCATACAGATTCTAAATTCATAGAATTTAAAAAGAAAACAGCCCAAAATTGCATAACATTTGAGTGCTGAAAAGTAGCAGAACGGGGTACGTTATTCTGAAACCGGTGCTGAAGATGACAAATAAAATACAAATTTCGTGTAAAAAATTGTTTTTTAAATTTATCAAGAAAATAAATTTATACACAAAATAATAATAACAATTTGAAAATTTAGGAACAAGCTAATCGGTCAACGAAAAGTGAATACTTTTGTAATATTTTAGCCTTTCAAAAATATGATGTTTTTACTCATATACCGACAAGAGTTGCACTATTTCCAGGCTTATCCTTCGTCAGTGCGGAGTTGAATAAGTAGCGAAAATATTTTTTTATTATCTACTAAATTTTCAGCAACGAAAACCGGAAAATTTGATAAATTCAATCCCGGTTTTCAGTAGCGAAAAATGGCCGGAAATCCCATGAACCGGGGTTTTGGGATCCCAATATTTAATGCTCTATACTATCGGGGTTTATAGTTTACACTACATATGACATTCTATTTTACCTGATATTTTATTTGGTCTAAAAACCGGTAAAAAAATGGCAAAATTTTTTGGAACTGTTTTTGGACAAAAAACAACAAGCTACTAGATTACCTGATACATTGTTTATGGTAAATTTGCGAGATAAGTGGAAGTAATTAGACTAATTACATTCTAGTAACTTGCATTTTCGTTCTATATTTTCGGCAAAATATTTTTAAGAAACCTGGTTGATTTTCACTTTTCAGACGAGTTCGTCATGCTATAACTTGCATATCAGCTTTGGATTTATATATTGATACAAAGTACATACGATGGCTGCTATTTATATATCTGGCCGAATAATGAAGGAGGTAAATATTAATAATAAAAATTGTTTTTTTGTGTCTTAAAGTATTCTCAATGAAGATCAAAATTATTTTCCATCCGTTTGAACAAATTTTGGGCACAATTTTTCCACTCCCATTGAGGTATCTGCAAAATATACGTTTTAAAAGCGTCTACCGCTTCTTCTGAAGTTAAAAATTGTTATCCATGTGATTTAATTTTAATATAATATGAGAATAAAAAAAATCATTGGGTCTCAAACAAGAACTATAAGAAAGAACTATAAATTCGATGTTTTGACCGGTCAAAAAATTCTTTGTTTTAGCCGATGTGTATAGCGATCAGCGCTCTTTTTCTTGATTTTCACGAAGAAATCTGTCCATCAATTGATTGTGTATTATTTAGAATTGACCATCCTACGTTGTTCAATCGATAATTTTGCCACATAATTTCGACGAACTTGGTAATCATTTGCTTCGATGTGCTTCTTCCGCGAACAACTTTTGTTAAATTAGGCTCGTCTTAGAACGTCCATACAGTCGATTGCTGTTTTGTTTCAGCTTTGTAGAATTAGATACTTTTCAAAAAAAATGTATTTGTCCTGATTTTCGATTATTCAAATCTTATTATTATTATTTCGATTTTTCGTTTTTAAAAATGCCTAGTGTACAAGAACATTTTTGAGGTCACCGATTGTGGGCCTGACTTCGGTTCTTATCCAAACTGGCAGAAATATTGCCATTATCAATTTTTTGCTCGATTTTTGCTTGTTGGAAATTTCTCAGTGCGGTCTTTAGACAAAATGTTTTTCACACTAAAATACACATCTTTTGTAAACTTATGTGAGCCAGATTTTCACTCTTTCGGAGTGTTTTTGGTTTGAAAACGAAAACGAAAAGATTTAATTTTTTCACATTTTCGACCAATCACAGGTCTGCCTCGGCAAGATTTTAAAACCGTATTTTATAGTGGAAGGCGTTTCGACCAGTAATGTATATCCATGCAGAGCAAATGGATTGATAATTGCAGAAAACTAAATGGAACTCAGAGGGTTTTAATGATTTGGCTGGGCACTTCTAGAGACTGAGATCGGCATTTGGTTTGCATTCGATGACTTCGAAGATTTTAAACTGTTACTGAATTTTGTGTATTTTGTTGTATATTCTTCTGTTAGAGAAATTCGGGAATGCAAAATAAATGTTGAACTTAAACATTATTGGATTGATATTATGAATTCGAATATTTATTAGTGATAAAGATTATACTTGCAGGGTTAGGAGTTTTGCTTGTAAAGTTGGATTAAATAAGGATTGTGACAAATAATGGGTTAAAAGACCCAGTAATAGTGGATTTTTCGCAAACTTGTCAGTGTGTGGGTACATCATATTGGTAACAAATACATGTTCTTTAACTTTGTTTTTATCTGTTCTAGCGCTGGTCCTTTTAATGGAGTTAAATGGGGTGCTTGAGGAATGATTCATATGTTTTTTTTGTCCTGATTTCGTTCCATATATTTATGGTCAGCCTACCTATGTAGATCCTATACACAGTATTTGATTTTGATGATCTTTGGACGTATTTTGTTACCATTTCCTTGCACCAATAGAATATGCCTTCTCTTAGTAATTTGTCAGATTTCGTGAAATCCAACCGGAACTAATATTTTTTTCGGCTAAGTAATATTTTATTGATTCTTGTCATACTAAACAGAGAAACCAAGAGTGTAGAATGTATGAGAAGACTCATAAAATTTACCCGTTTGGATAGTTTTTTTGGCTCCAATAAGTAATATGGTTAATATTACTATCAGATCGTTAGTTTAAATTTAACCAATCTGATAGTTAAGTTAACCATATGATAGTTAATTTAACCCTACCGGAGGGTAAATTATACCCCCGGATAGTTATGATTACCCCATTCTAACCTGATTTGAGGGTAATGTTTACCCTTCGGATGGTTAATTTAACTATCCGAGGGTAAATAAATAAATTTTTGTAACTATCGGGGGGTATTTATAACACTTAAGATGGTTATTTTGTTACTTAACCATGCAAAAAATATTTAACCCGACGGGTTAGTTCTCAGTTTCTCTGTGTAATACCTAAGGATTCCTAAATTTTAAAGTATGTTTGATGACGATCTGGCATCATCAGTTTTTGCATTGCATCGATGTTAGTTGACACTGTATCTTATTTTAGTCAATCTTCACAAAAATTATCCTGGAACGAACACCGCCATCAATTAAATGTGTAATGCCAGTTTTTTATAGTGCTATATATAGGATTGTGCTTTTTTGGTGTGTACCAAATTAAATTCATAGATACACGTTTGTTGTCATATTCCATACTGAAAGTTATGAAAAATAATCGAACGCAAATTCTCACGAGTGAATTTAATTATTTGGCTGACATATTTTTTGCGCTATAATTTTGTTCTGAAATTTAAGTTAAAACAAGTCAAACGTCCCAATTAAAACTTAAGATGGAAATATAAGTAGCAGCCTACGTATATATAGAAAGCAAATGATATCATCTTATTCCTTGTGATTTGTAAATATTTTTAGGTATAACTGTAAATCAGAGGGTGTTGTGCAAGTGCACAGGGAATGCAGCTTTAGTATATTTTATATAGTATATATTATATATATATATATGTAATATATATAATTTACTAAAAAACGATAGAAATTAGTTTAAATAAAGGAAATATCGTCTATAGCTCTATCTCTATATAAATATATAGTTTATAGTATAATTAGGATACGTGTTCAGCTTAAATATTATATGAAAATAGAACCATATACTTATATATATATATATATAATGAAATATATAGTTGAAAGAAGTTTATTTAATATTTTTAATGAATTTCATCAATTATGGTGATTTTTGGATAACTAATTGGAAAGATCTCTATATATAAACAGAATACTCCATATATATTCAATTATAGTTTTCTGTCCGAAAATTTCACATTCGTAAAACTTTGTAGGCTTTTAATTTCACTCATATAGAATTTTTTATAAACGTATACGCCAAAAAGCCATAAAGAAATGATGCGATTTTATAATACGGGTATATATATTTATGATAACGATAATATAGCTTTTTGCTTTACACCACTTAAAAATCAAATATTTACCATCTTATATATTACGTACATGGTACATAGCCCAGCATCAGATAAAAACGCATACTATTCTATATAGTATACGTGACTTTGCCTATATAAAGAGTTTTTTATTTTGGGTTTATTTAAAATAAAATCATTTCTTATATCTTGTAGAATAAATAAAAATCTATCTTACAGTATAAGTTTAGTATGTAGGGTAATATATGAAAAGAGCAAGTTATGTTTATATATGAGTAAATATTATATTATATATACGTTGATAAAATTATATTAAGCCTAATATGCGGGTCTTGCTGAGTATGGAGCCTATAAAAATTTAATAAGCAACATTTTCAAGGAAAAATAAATTTTTATTTTTATGGAAAAATATATTGTATATGAATAACATTATGTATTTAGGATCTTTATTTATACAAAATATTTTAATGAAAAAAAAACATATGTTGCCTTGATTTAATACTCAAATATATACTTAAACAATGGCTAGAATATGATCTTATGTGGTTTATCGTACAGTTGAATAATTTTGAAAATGTTCTCCAAAAAATTTGCACTAAATTTATTGCGCTATTGGATCTTGAATGGCATCGAAAGTCGTATAGCACCGAAAAGCCCTGGCATCGAAAAGGCTTGGCATCGAAAATTTTATTTTATATAAAAACCACCTTAGGTTTTTATTTCTTAGAAGGAAAATATTCAGTCAAGGCAATATGTAAATATAAACGGCTTTCGATTTCGATACCAGGGCTTTTCGGTACCAGGGCATGTTATGTATTTCTGTACTACTGTTCTCGTAATGCAGAAGTTATATACTTAATTATAATTGTTGCATCCCTTGTGGGAAGAGAGTTTGTAGTGCATCAGAAATTTCGCTATATCGAGAAATTTAATCTTAATTTTTAGTAAAATACCGAATTAATTTCGTACAATGAAATGTCTAACGGAAAACATGATGATTTCAAAGAATAAAAATTGCATCCCTTGTGGGGAGAGAGTTTGCAGTGCATTTATCACAATATAGAGCTAAAAAGAAAGCTAGCAAATTGTTTTTTTTGGCTGTGTGTATTATTGTATAGTATATGTGGTCTCCCAGCAACAATATACAATAATACAAGAAAAACAAATAAACGTTCCATTTGACAAAAATGAATATTAGTCATTAGACATTTTTATACAAAATGATCTTGATTTTCATTTGAAGGAGTAAGGAGTACAAGTATAGTCTCAAAGGAGTAAAATACTCCCGAAAGAGTACATCTGGCAACCCTAATTATAAACTACGTTTGAAAGGGGTAAATTACATTTTAATTCGTCCTTTTAGCGCAAGAAAGGCGTATTGAATTGTTATGATTATAACATTTGTAAGTGATGAGTACAAAGCACTAATCGAATCGATCTTAGAAAATGTGTGTTTTTTGTAAATATTTTTTGATAAAATTTATGGTAACGCGTATGCCGTACATACAAGAGTTCATAACATGATATCATTAATTTTACCACATACAAAAAAATAGAAGGATGTAAAATCACAAGTTTTTGCTTGCATTTTCCTATACACAGAGAAACTAAGCACTAACCATCCGAAGGGTTAAATATTTTTTTGATGGTTAGGTAACAAAATAATCAGTTAAGTGTTAGAAATACTCGCCGATAGTTAGAATTACCCAATTTTTTTTTTATTTGCGTACTTACAAATTATTCATCCGGATGGTTAAAATGACTCACAAATGAAAATGGAGTAATTATAACCATCCGGTGATAAAAATTATCATCCGGGAGGGTTAAACTAACTATTATATTATGGTTAAATCAACAATCCAGTATGTTTGATATAAAACAACCTTCTGATAGTAATATTAATCAACTTAATCATTGAAGCTCCAAAAAAAAAAAAATCCAAACGGCTTAAACTATATGAGTTTTCTCATAAAACCTACACTCTTGGTTTCTTTGTGTGGTATAGAAAGAATTCTTTTTTTGTTTAGTATGCTTGTTCAAACACTTCATATTTTTTGTAGAACACAAAATATATGGGTAACCCGTAAAACATTCTCTAAACCTCGTGCAAAATTAGAAAAAAAAAAATGGATACAAATTATAAAATTACAGTCTAAGACCTAATTATGTAATTCGTTACGAACGGAGAAATTTCTCCGTATACATTACGATAAGTTCTAACTTTTTACTTTAATATCAAGTTGGTCAGCAATATAATTAAAATATAACACTACTCCACAAGGGTTTTGTGATCCATATGCCACTATTTTTTTCTAATGTAGACGTGCCATAAAAGCACAAAAATGGAAGTAAAGTTTTATGGATACAATTTCGAGATATGGTCCAAATTAGTTTTTGTCGGAGTTAGCTTTAGATATTAGACCATTTCTCGGAATATAAATAACCGATATCGGTAAATTGGATTTTAAATTATAGGTTAATAAATTCCCTGCACATCTTGTAAAATATTTTATATTTTTATAATTTTTCTTAAAAATTTACTCAAAAAAATCAGTAAATTCTCCACAAAAAATTTAAAACGGCGAAAAATGACAAGTTTATCAGTTTGTGCGTGTAGACAGAACATTTAAAAGGTAAAATAAAATTATGTTGAAAAAATCCATGTATAAATAAACCACGAAGTAATAACCGATTTTGTTAACATCTCAAAATTCAGCTTTTTACTTGTCTTTATATTTCTTGATTTTATTATTCACATTTTTTAATAAAAATTTAAGGATGAACTGCAAGTGCACTATAATGAATAGCTATGGTCTACCAATAAAAAAAAATGATTTACTTAAGAAAAAACGCGCCCTTTCGGAAGGGAGGGGGTTAAAGTTAGACCAAAGATATTGAAATAATGCTTTTTATTGAAAGAGAAATGAGGCAAACGGCAAGTGGTTAGTATCATATATAAAAGGTATTTAAAATGCCTACTTGGAAAAATTAAATTTAAGGAACAAGAAACGATTTGACCTTGTTAGCCGAAGGGGTTGGGTAAAAACCCGTATTTTTATATCAACTATTATTTTTTTAGGAACGTGAAGTGGAGTAAGGGGTGTTTGGTATCAAATGAAAGGTATTTAAATTATCTACTGGTTTAAAAACAATTACAAAAGATTCGACCTTCCATTATCTTTGGTCTATCCATGGGTTTTTTTCAACATAATTTTATTTTCTTCTTAAAAATCTTTTCTACATGCACAAATTGATAAACTGGACATTTTTTGCCGTTTTCAATTTTTTCTGGACAATTTAGTGATTTTTTGGGTAAATTTTTAAGAAAAATTCAAGTTTTTTTTGACATATTTCTATCGATAGTGCCGAAACAGTTGACCCGATTACCAAATTTATTTCACAAAATGTGCAGGAAATTTATTAACCTATAATTCCAATAAAGTTCATGTTTCACATGTTACGTGAAAACTCCGATGTTCGGAAAATTTTCCGTTGTATATGTGGCATGAAGCCGAAGGAAAGAACTACAAGGAAGCTACTTGCTGATGCCCTATACGCGCACGCTATGGAGTTAAGGCTGAGATGATGATGATGATGATATTAAAAAAATTGGATATAAAATGTACGCAGCCCACAAAAATCATTTTGTACGTAAATTAAACGGTAAATTCGTGTACATTTAAGTCAAAATTGAATGCAAAAATGCACTGAAACATTACACATACAGACTAATGTACTATAATGTTTGTCGGGTATACTATAAATTATATAATAAAGATGAAGTATTTATACACATGTAACGCTATTTTTCTTCCTTTATAACTATCCAACTATAAAACTGACAAAAGAATCCTATATTTATATATGTATAAGGATATACAAAATTTTTCGAATATAAACTTTCTTTTTTGAATAACTCGCAACCGACATTTTGATTAATAGAAAATATATTTGTAAGAATTATCAATAATGGACGTTGATGAAGTATAAACATTTTATAAAAAAGAAAAAAATTGTTTCTTCATCTTATATATTTTCATGAAAAGTTGGCATTATATTGGAAAAACTGGCTACATTAAAAAGATAATATATATTTATTATATAGTTTATTTCTTTTCATTGTTATGCTGTATTCGTATATACAAAGAATATTAAATAAAAAATGAATAGTTTTTCTTTGCTCTATTTCCATCGCATATAAATAATAACAAAACTTGTTGATTATTATTTTTCTCATATTTTCGCGTTTAAAACTATTAGCAACAGAAAGTCAGACTGTAATAATCGTATTTATTCAGATAAATATAGACACGTTATAAAATAATATTTTATTTTATACATTTGTAATCAGATTTGGGTAAATAAATTACCTCCGCATAAAATTAATGTGATTCATTAATATATTTCTTTAAAGGTTCAAATAAAAGCATATACTGTTTATATTCTTGCCTGCGTAGATTCGCAGCTTCTCATCTCTAATCCTATTTATATTGTTAGTAATAAAATAATATAACTTCGTTATTCGAAATGTGAAGAGAGTGAATTTGAATATTTAATGCAATCAGACATCGAGGAAAAGGAGAAAAAAAAACGCAGGAATATTTATTTTTACCAAGAGTTGAGATGCGATGTTATTAATGATGATTGATATAATAATATAAAATGAAAGCCGAATTGCTCAATGCCCATATTATATGTGAGAATTTCCTGGTGTTTATGTATTTCAAAATGATTCATTTAAACTAAACACCAAATAAATTTCATCAATTTTTCTTATAAACATTTTTTATTTATTTCAGTAGCTTATAGGCACGAAGCGTGAAATTGTTTTTGTAAAAGGAAGCACTTTTAGAGCTTTCAGCATTACTGGAATACTGCTTTTACTATCCTTTAATATTTATAGAAACTGACACGAAACAACATTTTCTATATATATATTATTATAAAATTTGGCCAAATCCGTCTATTGGTTAAAAACTTTCTCTAAGTGATCTTATTTATCTGCGATTTTTACAAAAGACAATTGTATGGAAGCCCCTTTAAATACAATCCCAGTTTCAAAGACTACTAAAATCTTATTCCCTCTAAAATTTCGTTAAATCCGTCTAATGGCAAAAAACTTCAGCTTCATAGTTTTCTACCATTTTTATAAAAAAAACATTTGGGAGCCCCCTTAACCTTTGACCTTTGAGACTCTAAATGCTATTTCAGTAAAAAATCATCCCCACCAAAATTTGGCCAAATCCGACTACTGGTAAAAAAACATTCTCTAAATGATCATATTTTTCTGCGATTATGGAAGTCCCCTTCAAATAAAATCCCAGTTTCAAGGACTACTTAAATCTCATTCCGTCCAAAATTTCGCTAAATCCGTCTAGTGGCAAAAAACTTTAGCTTCATATAGTTTTCTACCATTTTTATATAAATAATCGTTTGGGAGCCCCCTGGTAAAAAACTTTCTCTAAATGATCATATTTTTCTGCAGTTTTTACAAAAGAAAATTATATGGAAGTCCCCTTCATATACAATCCCAGTTTCAAGGACTACTAAAATCTCATTCCGTTCAAAATTTCGCCAAATCCGTCTAGTACCAGCTTTAGCTTCATATAGTTTTCTGCTTTTTTATATAAACAAAAATCGTTTGGAAGCCTCTTTTACCTTTGACCTAGATACTCTAAATGCAATCCCAGAGTATGGGACCAATACAACATCATCCCACCAAAATTTGTCCAAATCCATCTACTGGTAAAAAACTTTCTCTAAGTGATCATATTTTGCTGCGATTTTTATAAAAAAAAATCGTGTTGGAGCACCACTTAACCTTTGACCTAGAGGCTTTAAATGTTACTCGGAGAGTATTGGAATACTAAAAACTCACCTCCACTAAAATTTGACGAAATCCGTCCGCAGACAAAAAACTTTCTCTATATATGTACATATTTTTCGGCAATTTTAGAAAAAAAAAATCGTATGTGAGCCCCTTCACCTTTGACCAATAGAGACTCCAAATGCACTTCCAGAGTATGGGACCACTAAGAGGAAAAAAGTTGATGATTTTTTTTCCTGCTCGGAAGAATCTACAATTTAGATCTTTTTTATTCTGTCCTTCCTTATTCTGTATTCTCATTACCTGACTAATATAAGTGTATCTTTCTAAATTCTTCATTCCAATTCTAAAGTATTTATAGCGTACCACTCAGAATTTATACTTACAAATATCCTCGCAAGTTTTAGCAGTAAATTGAGCTACGGTGGTTAGATGTTATAATTGTTTTGCAGATTATTTTTTATTCATGTTATTAAATATATTTTTATTATTGTGAAATTGAAGATTAGTTTGTCGTGTTGTTCACGATTAAATGTATCTAATAAAAATTTATTGCTTAACTTCTTTTCTATAAACATAAATATATTATGTTTACGCGATTTTGCTTCTTTATTTGTATATAGCGTTTACAAAGATGTGAGATTGAATTTGGAAAGCATTTTTGTTGAATCGTATGTCTATAGGTGCAATAGACCGAACCGACCTACAAACACCACACCACAATTAATTGTTCATACGAGATATATATATTGTTATACATCTCGCTCAATTTATTTTTGGAACATTGTAAAAATTTATGATATTTTAAGGATTTATTTAAATCTAGGCAGCGGGTTGATCATAGCGTAGATTCTGTCTATGGAGGACGAAGAGACAGCTTATACTATATATCAAAAATCATAATTAATAGGATTTTGATCTTCATTAAAACAGAAAAAAAGAAAGCAGTCTCGTGGACTGCCGACAGAAGTGAAAACAACTTTGAGGTATAAAATATTATTATAGTGACTTTAAATCGTATTTTTAAAACGAATAAGCGATATGTGCGTCCAGGACCCATTATATTAAATATACTTCTTTTTTGTTTACAAAATATTATTCATATGCATCTCTAGCTCCTCCCATTTGAAAATTCGATGTTACTGAGGCTAAATCGTATTTTTATAGCGAATAAACGATATGTGCGTCCAGGACCCATTATATTGAATATACTAATTTCATTTTTGTTTACAAAATATTATTCGTATGCATCTCTAGCTCCACCCATTTGATAATTCGATGTTACTGAGGCTAAATCGTATTTGTATGGCGAATAGCCAATTTATTATACTAAAATTCACAGCATATTAAAAAATAAAAAAAAAAATATGGGTCTCGATGGAAAGGCGATTTTCTGCTCTTCGTATTTTTAAATCAGATATGAGAGGCATCGATGAAACAGGATTTTATCGACACCATGCTATTTTTAATAACAGACCATTTTTATTTTATTTTATAATTTTTATTTTTTAAAATGCTGCGAATATTAAAATATTTTAGTGGTAACAGTCGGAGACGTTAGTTTTTTACGACTCTGACTCCAACTCCGTCCAAACATAAACGAATCCACGACTCTGACTCCGACTCTATTCAGCCCTACTAAAAACCCTCTTTCTATACAGTTACGGGAGCTGTAAGATTAAAAAAAAAACAGGAGCACATTGACCAGTAATTTCTACTTGCTTCTCGTATAACTTGTGTGTGGCTTTTAAAAAAAAAATATAATCTTTTTAAACACTTTAATTTTTGGTTGATTCAGGTTATTGCAGCTATATAGTCCATCAATATACAAAATGCGGTTTACGGATGACAACTAAAGGATATATACATTCGAATATAAATACATAATAATATTATGGAAAAGTTTTATGTATATGTTCTTAAAACAAGCACAAATAAAAACATAATATTATCTATGGTTTATTGGGGCGCCAACATGTCGTAAAACTTTACACATCCGTTTTGTATTTATTTTCCAATAGATTCAGATTAGATTTTTACCTTTTTAAAGATTAGATTTTTTTTTCTCTATGCGTCCATTTATAAATTCTTTTTTCTTGGTGTTTTGTTTGTGTTGTTCGTTTTAAAGGATTTTATCTTGCTGCTGGGTGAGGTTTTGTTAAGCTATATAGTTAGTTATATATATGCGGTTATATACTTATATACATAATATATATTTATCAGGATATTTTATCCCTCCGTTCTTTAGGATTATACTGCGTGCGAGATATTATATGTAGAAACATATCGAGTAAATTGGAAAATAATATGATCGAGTATAGGCGGAAGGAAAAACCGAAATATATAATTTTATTGAAATCACTGAATGCTCATTAAACTGAATGTCATGGATATTTGGCATATTAAAGGGCATAATATATAGGAATCTGACTGAACGAACACGTGATTTTTCTGATGGGGCACCCACTAGAAAATATTGTATCCTATCATGTCTGATTTTCGAAATGATTTCCATGATTTCTAAAATTATTTGTACCATGATTTACGTGATTTCTGTAATTAATTCAAGAAATCACGGAAATTATAAGACAAATAATTTCGGAAATTATTTCAGAAATCCCGGAAGGCGGAAATCATTTCAGAAATCAAATCATAGGACACAATATTTTATATTTATGGAAATTTTCCAACTTTTTTTCAGCTTAGCGGTCTTGTTTTTAAATAAAAAACAGTGCATTTAGTCTGTGTATATAGAATTTATTGACGTTTCGTCTAATATGTAGACATCATCAGATCTAGAAATTTATTTATAACACGTTATAAAACAATTAATACAAAAATTATAAATTACATTTAAAAATCAACGCGGGCACTAACGATCGTCAGAAAGACCTAATAAACACATAATAAAAAATAAATATAAAAATAAATTATTTTTAGCAGTCATTTGGTTTCGTTTTTTTTTAAATGGAGGAATATATGTGGATGTGTCAGTGTTATTTGTGTATTCTGTGTGTGGCATTCACCTTTAAATATTATTATTTTGAATATTGCCATCACTGATCAATGCACAATATACAGGGGCTATATTGTCAGTGTCTCTCTTTATATTTATTGTATCATGTATTTATGTGTATAAATGTGCAATGCTTCTAAAGCTAATATTTTATTGTAATTACTTTCCGTTGCCAAAACAGTTGTTGCTTTAAAATCAGAATAGTGACGGCACAAAAGGATCATCAACTTTACATAGGTCACACTCATGATTGTTCAGTATTTTGAATAAGTATTTTTTGGTTTGCAGCCAAAGCTGGAGGGAAGGAATAGCGCGACCTCAAAGAACTGGAAAGAATTACGGACATTTGTGGAGTAAAGGATAAGATGGAGTACAGAAAATAAAATAAAATTAAATAAAACACATCAGTTTTTGTAAAGCAATTTTTTATATATATTTTATATATTATCTTCTTTTTTTCATTTATTATTTTACATATTTCGGTAATTGCAGTATATATTCATCATTCGTGTTTATTTTGTTTTTTATGTAGGTAAATTAACAATATATTATAATTTGTATCTATTCAATTAAATAATTTAAACAAAATAGTTTACAATTTTTTATAAATTCTCAAATCCAGTGAAATGGCATTAAAAAAAAACTATAACTATTTACCTATAATATGCAAAGTGAATATATTTTGAAGTAGTGAAACAATGACAGAAAATTTCAGGAGCGACACTTTATATATAAAGTTAGCGATATATATCGCTAAATATGCGCTCAAAATCGACCCCCATTTTTAATAAAAACAATGACTATTATAGCACAGAAGACATACAAATAATACAGAAGCGATTTAAATGTTTGTCCTTCGCGCGCTTTTTTTATATTCGCCGAAAATAAAATATTCGAACAGTGAACTTATGAGAAAACAACATAAAACAGCCTCACTGAGTACTTTTGACATCGCGCGCGCGGCGAAGTTTTTTATGCTATTACATTTTTTTATATGAAGATTGTAGACACTCTAAAATCGGCGTTACAAAATAAAAATTGTGTATGGCGTGTTTATCAATTTTAAAGTTAACAGTGTAAGTAAATGGCAAGGGAGAGGCGTTTGTTGCCCGATTGTAGTTGTTGTGGCAACTCACGGCTCCTAATAAAAGCCGAAATGGAGTTTTTTTTTGCCAATGAACTTAAATGCCGAAGAACAAAATTTTACCTGTATTTTAAGCGGATTGACGCTTCTTAATTATTTGCACCTCTTCTGTGTTAATAGTACAAACTTATTTAATAAAAAAATAAAGGTTATATAGGTTAGAAAAATAATTAATTTTTAAAATAATCTTAATGTTCTTAAAAAAAAAATTGCTAAACACATTATGAAAACTAAATAATTTCTCTACATTTTTTCAATAAAACCCTATTTCGGGAACTTATAGAGAAATATCGAAAGCTTAAAGCTTAGCAAAAAAAAAACTTTGGTGAAAAATAAGTGAAACCGATATTCTTATTAGTTAAGATGTGGATGCCGAGAATCCGAAAATGTCAGATATATTCCAATAAAGCGAACTTAAAGGGACTGTCAATTAGTGTTAATGGGTTATGAATTATGATAATGCATATAGAACGGTATTATAGTTTCAATAAGCTTTCGATATTATATCTCAATTTTAATTTTAAATAATTTTTTTTTAACAATTGACTATATAAATGACAAACTTGAACTAAATTGTAACTATATTATAATTCATATTTAATTTTAATAATTCAAAATTGTTTAAATATAGTTTATAGGTAGGTATATTAGGTAGGTATATCATGTTAATATATTTTTCTTAATTAAATATTTTGTATAATTGGCACTGTTTTTTTTCTTATTTTCTCTTCTCATTATTTCTAAATTATTTATAATATTCTTGTTTTTATTTTGTATGTTTGGTTTGAATTTTTCATATAGCATAATATGCTGGTGACATGACAATATGACATAACTCCCAAAGACATAACGTTCAAAAGCTTTACCAAGCTTAAA
This sequence comes from Diadocidia ferruginosa, assembly GCA_027564275.1. Taxonomy (NCBI): domain Eukaryota; kingdom Metazoa; phylum Arthropoda; class Insecta; order Diptera; family Diadocidiidae; genus Diadocidia; species Diadocidia ferruginosa. The sequence continues at coordinate 16,832 of JANSTW010061343.1, forward strand.
CCACACGAAAACTTATTTATTGTTAGTGCGTCTTTGCTAAAAACCGATAAAATTTCCCTTGTAAAAAAATTTTGGCTACAATGTCGGTTTAAGAATAAAAACAAGTGCATGTTAAAGCTTTTGGGCGTTATGTCTTTGGGTGTTATGTCATGTCATCAGCATCACATATATATTAATATTACATATTGTTGAATATTGTTTTTTTTTTAAATTTTTTTCTTCATTAAAACGGTTTTTCTCATCTTTTTATTTTTCTAAATTATTGTACAGATATTTTATATTATTTTTTATAAGCTGCGCTGATTGTTTAATATTTTATATATTTTTATTCTATATATTTGATCAATATATATCTGTTATACGGTTACCTATGTAATATTATCTAATGCAAAAAAAACAACAACAACAAACAAACACACTAAAATACGCATGTTGATGCTTCGATTTTATAGATGGCGCCACGTGGAAACCATCAAAATGAGAATACTATACAAGTTATAAATATCCATGATTTTACCAAAAACAGATAAACAAAAGCTTGACATTTTTTCAGTATTGATCAGTATTTTCAATTAGATCGTCAAGCTCGTATAAAAATTTTGGTAATCTGAGAAAAAATATTTCGGCCGAATAGTAAACAATATTCATATAATAACTGTTAATTCTTAGTTAAATTTTCTGCATCCTCTTTTAAAATGGGAGGGGCTTAACGTTAATATGAAAATATCGAAATATAAACATTTATAGGGGTTGTGTGATGTCAAATTAAAGGTCTTATCAAGGGCTGAAACTTTAGTTCAAAGCAGAATGCAGAAAATTAAAACAAAGCAGGCGGTTAAGAAGAGATAATGTACAAAAACTGTATTTTATTATTTTTTCCCCCTCCCCTTAGACCCTTATAATGGCTAAATAAAATTTGCTTTTAAAAATTGGTAAAAAAATGAATAAAGTGAATTTCCTATAATATACAAAATACAAACTTTAAACCCCTCGCCCTCTGGAAAAAAATATTTGGGGAGGATTCAAGGGAGGGGGGTAATTCTACATATTTTCCAATTTTTCATATCTTTAAATAAGGATAAGAATAATATGACAAAAGGCTAATTTGTAGAAAAATCACCTCATTTTTACTGCACAGCTCATCACATTCAGTGATGACATATGATTGAGCACTCCATGCCGTCAAAAGGCATTATTCTATAAATTAAAGAATATAAATTGAAAAATATACTTACTGCTTTAATCCTTTTAAATATTGTATAATATATGGTTTTAAATTTAACTATTGTAACTGATATACATTTTTGTTTTTATTATAATATATTTGTTTTTAAATATGGTTTTATATAAATTCTTGTCTAAATTATAGTGTATATTATTTTTAAGCAATAACCCATACTATGCAGATGAAATATGCCCTAACTTCAGAAATATTTATATACAATAATAAAATTTGTTTGGTTAAAAAATATTCTGGGGAGTGGTGGTCCTATATAATCAAATTAAATAAAAGTTCTTGTACGTACATATAAGTTTTTATAAAATTCTAGCATGTCTGATAATGTCCATTAAGCTTGACGAAACGTTAACTCATTAAACCGATTTTTTAAATAAATAATTTTTCAAATTTTAATCAGTGTATTGTAAAAAAATTACAAATTTTTCATGAAAATTATGATTAGAAAAATTTATATCTCACATATAGGTATACCTGTTTAGAGTTTTTGATAATTTTAATTTTAACTTTTAAGTAAATATATTTTAATTTTGATTATAAAAAAAGAACAAACATTTAAATAAACTGAAAAAAATATTTCAATTATTTAAAAAAAAAAAAAAAATTAAATACTTAAAAAAATCTCTTTAATGATTTAACGTTTCCACTCCAACCGTCTGAAGGACATAATATAAAATCAATAGAAAATCAGCTAGAGATTTCAGTACTGCGCCCTCACTTTAGCTTTAGTCATTGGTTTTTACATGTATAAAATCAATGCTTAATCGTTTTATAAAATTCGTCTAGCATTCAAAACCTTTTATATGCACAAATTAGTCGAACACAAAATTAAAATTTGTAAATTAAAAACTATGGTTAGGACTCATTCGGATTAGGTCAGATATTGATAGGTTTTTATATGTATTGTGGTCATCATTTATTTTTATTATAATATAATTTAATCGATAATTTAATAACATTTATCGCATAATTTATCTTCTGTTTATATATATAGTCAGTGTATTGTGTGTGTATATATAATTTATTATTTATTTTTTGTAACTTTTATTTAAATATTTTTTTTTAAATTTAATTAAACCCTGCATTTGTTGTATAATATAATTTATATAAAAATGTTATTATTAGAATACAAACCCATTGTAGATCTTTGTGATTGTTAATTCTTATACCTGGAAATTAAATAGAAAGTTATTGTTATTAAAATGTATTGGACACAAATGTGACATGACACCCAAAGACAGAATGCCCAAAAGCTTTCAAAAGCTTATAAGCGCTAAAATCAGACTAAAAATATTTTTTTTTATTTTTGCTAAAAAACTGATAAAACCTACCTTCTAAATATTATAAATAAATTATAAATAAATTATAAATGAAGCAATGAATTTACAATAAAATTTTATTTTAAGTTCTAATTAATAAAAAGCTTTTTAAAGCTTTTGGGCGTTAGTCTTTGTGTGTTATGTCATGTTATCGATAAAAAATAAAAAAATATTTATATAAATCATATTCGGATTTAAGGATCATTTTCGGTTATCAACAAAATGTATTGTTTAAGTGTATCGTCCATATTAAGGAGCTATTTTGCATTACTGTTTGTTGATAGAAATTGATTTAATCAGAGGTAGCTACCCCATACGTAGAAAATATTATGTGAAACACGTTATATAAAATATAATAAATATTTAAAATAAATTTTATTAATTTAAGATAAATTTAATATTTATTTAAAATTACTCAATAGCTTAAAAGTAAATTGAACAACTTAATATATAGAATGTAATGCACTTTAAATAGAGAAAATTAAAAGCACATTTCAATTTAGTCTATCTACATATATTCAAATTACTTTATTAATTTATTTTGTAAATATTTCATAATGTGCAAAGTAAAACTTTAATTAAAACTATATTATTAAAGTGAAGAAACATTTAATATTCATAGTCGTATACTCATACAGTTAGTTAAATTGATACACATACGAGTAGCTGTATTTACTAAATTTTCCCAAAAGAGAACATCGAAAATTGATTATTATTATATATAAAATATCTTTTGGGATTCGATTAGTTTTTTAAATGGTATTATCTAAACTCTAAAGCCATAACTAATATTATCTATATTTTATATCTTATACATATAGTACTATATCCTAATTGCAGTGGTGAGCTGTCTATAAGAGCAGTATATGTTGAACTGCGCCCATAGGAAAATTTTGATAAAACAAAATAACTGACTTCCTTTATTTTGTGTATTTATTTATTTATTTTGAAAGCAGAAAATAGTTCAAATAAAAGTAATTCTTCAAATCAGCCCCTCAAAAAAAAAAAAAAACTCTGAAACAGAGTCCATAAAAAAAACCTTTCGAAAATTTAGCTAAATCTTTCTTTATATGCTAATATTTTTAAGCACACTTACAGAAGAAAAAAATTGTATGGGAGCGCTTCCTTTTTCGACAGAGAGGCAGAATCAGTAAAAGCGGATATCTTTTTAATTTTATAATCAAATTCAAGTTAACTAATACAATTAGGTAATGAAATATTTTTGTTTTCCACAAAACAACAAAATTATTAGAAAAATAGAAATCCCGTTTGAAAGGGTTTAAGTATGTTTATTAAAACAATACATAAAAATTATAAAAAATAAACAACTCACCACTTCCAGAATCATCGCCCCTAACTGTCGGCCAACTAAAACCTTTTGAATTGTGTGACTTTTGTTCAGATTTATCAATTTCATTTAAATTTGATTGATATTTGGAATCTGAAAATTTAAATCAAAAGAAAATTATTAATTAGTTATATTCAATTAAATTCAAAACGAACATACTTTTATCTACAATATAAACGGAATTAGATGATGGCGGCTCATCAAATTCATCTCCTCCTCGTAAGTCCACATCGAGCAATGAAGATTCGGTTGATAGTGTACCAGGTGCCGCTGTTGGTGGATTTGAAGCTGTAATAAGGGTATTGATTACATATAAATAGTTTTTTTTTTGTAATTATTGATATTTAATTTTTTTTTATAATTTATTAGAGATTTCTGATGAAAAACAACAAAATTTCCATGGCCGGAGCCGGATTTTTTTCCATCAAAATCTGTTGATTTTAATTTTGGAGAAAATTTCTATGATTTCCACGATTTTTTTGTCTGTATATCCTGACTATTTTTGTTTTTACTATACATACAAAAAATCCATATGATATAATATGGATAATGTATGTAAATAGTACAAGCCTTAATTTTGGTCAAAATGGTCAAATCACCGGGAACTATTTTT
>JANSTW010061344.1:0-11221 GCA_027564275.1 Diadocidia ferruginosa
AAAGTTGGTAGTAACAATGTGAATTGGGAGACTGTTATGGGAAGACATGGAATTGGAAACATGAACGAAAATGGTGATATGTTTGCGGAAATGTGCATGAATAACAACGGTATCATAAATGGCACATTGTTTCCCCATCTCAATGTTCATAAAGTACATGAGTCTCTCCTCCAGATGGCATATCACAAAATCAAATTGACCACATCACTATAATCCGAAGGTGGAGAAGTTCACTTCTCGATGTCCGAAACCATAGGGACGCCGATGTTTATCATCATTTTTTGGTCAATACAATTCGTATTAAACTGGCTGCTAACATCACACGTGTACCAAGAACTGTCAACAAATTGAATGGTACGATGTTAAAAGATGCTCCCGTTGTTAAACGACAACCTTAAAGATACGCTAGTTTCAAATCATGAAATTAACAAACATGAAGACTCTTGGATCTGGATTGGAAGATCTATGCTTTGCTGACGACATCAAGGACAAGTTGGACTAAAAATCAACATCGGAAAGACGAAACTTCTCCGACTAGGTACAACAACACCATGTACAATTTCCATTGGCAGCGAACAGATAGATTAAGTGGATAGCTTTCAATATCTTGGAAGCTATATAACAAGAGACGGTGGTGCCGACACGGATGTGACGAACCGAATTTAAAAAGCGCGACAAGCTTTTAGCATGCTCGGTAACATATGGAGGTCCCCACAGATATCACAAAATTTAAAAATTATAATATTTAAAACGAGCTGTGTTTTCGTCTTACTATATGGTTGTGAAATTTGGAAAATGACTAACACAATCGAGTCACGCATCCAAGTTTTTGTCAACATATGCTTGAGACGCATTTTAAAAATATTCTACTCAAATATAATCTCCAATCAAGATCTGTGGCGGAAAACCGAAATCGAGTGCGTTGGAAGCAATTTGTTGATGCCCTATGCTCCCACGCTATGGAGTAGAGGATGAGATGATGATGAACTCTGGCGGCAAAAACATATATATAGGGCGCTGGGAGACATATGTGAAAAAACTTGTTGTGTAAATTGGTCCTTATAGATTCTAATTTCATAATATTTTTTGCTATTCTCTTGTATATTGCACTAACAATAACTAAAATAAGATATAAAAAAATTTCTTCTAAGTATATATTGGAAAATCTAAATAACTTTTTTTTCGGGAAAATATAAATCAATTCAATTGCGCGCGTGCATCTCGGAAAAAAACTAACATTAATTCTTTCTAAATTTAGACAAAAATCCAAAATGGTTTTTTAATTACATGTATATTGTATAATGTATATGTTACATGTTGTAGGTAGGTATCTTTAAGGTGCCTTGTGTTTTTTTCTCTTTTAAATTAAACGCGCTCGTTCAAAAAAACCACTCTCGCGGCAATTGAATTTTACATATTTTATTCCAAAAATAAATCAAGTTCAACGTTCTTCTATGTACTTTATATGCGCGCGTATAACATTTTCCATACGATGAAAATCAAATTCTTACGAGTTTTCATTTAAATATTTGTTTTATAAGAAAATTTAAATTATTTTTGAAAAAGTATGAGTAGAAAAATGTTGAAATTTAACGTTATAAAGATTTTACCCTATATATTGACTATATAAAAATGTGTCATAAATAAAATAATATAAAAAAATTGTACATACTTTCAGCCAGATTATTACCTGCAACGGCGGTCTTTGTACTAGAGTCTCGGTAGGTACCGTTTATGATGGCCAATTCCATAAGTTGTCGCTTCTTAAGTTCATCCTCACCATCGGCTTGCTGTAAAGAGAGAAATAAAAATCAATATATATTTTTTAGTATTTTGAGGCAGCCATATTGAAACATATGCCATTTTGTATTTAAAATATAAATAAAAACAAAACTGCAGCCATCTTGTATAAATCGGTAATTTTCCAATGCAATAATTCGTTCAAATCAAATCGTCCTGATGGAAGAGAGCTTTGCTTAACTATAAATATGGTTCTTTTTTGTTTTAATTCAAACTAACACTTATCCAACAGCTTATACTATTTATCGTAGTTGGTGTTACTAATCAGATAGAAAAAATGTAAAATTGGCCTGTATGCTTGCTTTGGAGTAAAGAACACGACGATGATGTTACCAATCGCGAGCTTATAGAATCCGATGATTCTAACTAGATTTTTTTCATAAATTAAATTGTAATATATCAAAATTTACTAAATTTAAGTTAATCTTTCAATTAAACTTATTGTCGTGTTCTAGATCTTCATTATTTTTCGAATTACAGATAACACTACTCAACACGAATTTTGACCTTGGTAGGGGAGTATGAAATTTGGAAATGTTTATGACAAGATAAAAAAAATATATATATGGCCTGAAAAAGTTTGCTTTTGAATTTTGAGATTCACATTCAGTAAAATTTTTGGTTCTTACGGAGGAAATTCAAAGGGTTTGTAATTATCATAACTACCACAAAAGCAAACTTTTTACGGAATATGTGTTCTTTTCTTTTATTTTAAGGCATAATAAGAAATAAAGGACAATGAAAAAAACGTTTTTTTGTTGAGCTGTGTAATCTGAAAGCTTTTAGTACCACAAATTCTTTCAAATTTTACCCAAAATTCTATCTGCCATTATTAAGCATTTTAAAGTTCAATCTGTAACGAGCGGCCGAGCGCCGCTAAAAAAACGAACAAACATTGTTAAGGAGACCTTCTATACTAGTCCTCTACCAAGTTTCGGGAGGATCTCGGACTTGGGAGGGAGACTATTCTACATAATCTTAAAATTATCGTTTGTTTCAGTATAAAATAATCTCTTTATTCTACCAAAATCTGTTTTAATGTTTAGAAACGATATATTATATATAGGCTTTTGCCTGGCTATCAACCATGTTTCTTTTTATGTTTTCGGTAGAAAAAGACACAAAATTGAACTATTTATCATACGATTAGCATTAGTAATATAAACCAACCGCAAACCCCCTTAAAAATGTGTTTTTTAAGAATTCGTATTTTTGAAGAAAAAAATTAAAATAATTTATATACTTACTGGTACTAATAATTTTTCTACTTCTTCAACGGCACGTTGTAATTTCATTTGTGCACGATTTTCTGTGTCTTCTACTGTTATCAAAACATGTAGTTCATCTGACAAATGTTCCCAATTCGGTTTGCCACGATTTGCATCTTCCTGTAAATTAGAAAAAAAAAATCTTATTAATTTGCAATTCATCATTTTGTTCTTTAATTTTCACACCAAAAAATAAAGCTCCTTTTAAAAATATTAAAAAAAAAACAACATAATTAATTGCTAAGTTAGGCCTGTTCGATATTAAAAAATATCGATATTGCCATATTCCACAAAAATTATCGATGTTTCTCGATATATCGAAAATGGAAAAAAACAAAATCAGATATTTTTTAATTTTCATTCCAATTTGCTATATTTATTTAAAAGCATAAAATTTTAATATTCGCAAATTAGGACGGTGCGACATTGAAAAATCATCGATTATTCGATATTAAAAAAAACATCGATAATTTTCGATATATTAAAAAAAAATGCAATTGCGCTTTAATATGATATCTTCATTCAGAAGAATAAAAAAGCATCACTTTATGAAAAACGTATAGGAAAACATGAAAATATCAATAAAATGTAGAAAAATATCGATATAGGTAGTATTTACTTAATCAAAGAAAAATATGAAAAATTTTAATATCGCGATATTTCGAATTATTAAATTATAAATATTTTTCGATATATCAAATAGTCCTATACGCTCAATCAAAAAATCCCATTAAAATTAAATATAGATATAAAATTAATGTTATTATTTCTTATAAAACTAGATTTCATATAAATATATCAAGAAAAATCATTTTCGATATTTCTACGAAAATTTATCACATATTTTAGAAAGAAAAAAACTAGAAAATTATTTTTGTTATCATGTGCACGAGAGGCCGAAATGTGTCACATTAAAAAGTGAAAATAAAAATCATTTATTGCATCAGTGAAAATGACAGATGTTAATAGATCTGCTCTATACAGCAGCTATAGGAAACTGTCAAAAACGATGTATATTAATATTTCATTAGGGCCACTACTGTTTTTTCTCTATTTTTATATAATTATTTATATTTATTAATAATAATAATATAATTGATGATATGCAAACATGACACTTAATTTATTGTTTTTAACAAAAAAAAAGAAGACGAAGAAAAAATGTCGTCATTTTTATATTTTATGTTATATTTGGGTGCGAGTAAAATTTGTTTAAAGTGCGAGATATTATTATTATAGGTAAAGATATCTCAATTTCTAATAATAACATAAAATATATAAGAAGTTGTCAAAAATATCTAAAATTTTATTTGGTTTTTAAAAACAATATTCGAAGGATTTTACTATTTATTTGAATATATATGCTCGTTTTTATTATACATAGGTGTTATAAAATACAGATTTTTTTCGAAAATTGTGGCTGCCTTAAAATCACGCATTTTTATGTAAAAATGTGTTATAAATTAAATTATCAGTAGCGTTTTGTAAAACCGACTTAAATAAAAAAAACATAACAAGTACCTATAGGTTTAGAAACAAATGTTCTATACAGTGCTTTGAAGAGAGAAAACCAATTTAAATCAGAGAATTTGTCGTGTTCTTTTTGAATGTATATTAAAATATTTTTATATATAGTCTATCAACCATCTTGAATTACGGAGCCATCTTGAAATTTCAAGAAGTTTTTTCATTAATTGTCTTATTTAATCTGTTATACTAGAATTCTGAAAAAGTGGCTCTTACTATAAGCATTGTGAATGAGCCGTATATTCGTATGTCATTTTATGCTCGAAATTCAAAACTTTTTTCGAGACGCTACTGGAAATTTTATGTTAAAAATAATGTATGATTTATTTGTTCACGCACATGTTAATATGATGTAATTTTTTTTCTAACAATTTAATTTAAACGAAAACTTTTTTATCTTATGGTTGTTAACTTAATTGAAATTAAATAAGTTTCTATTTTGACTATATTAGCATTAAAACCGCAGAGCTGCTAAAAGCTAAAGGGCTCATCTCTGGGTACAAAAAAAAAGAATAATCAAATTATATACAAAAAATTTATTATAAAACTAATAAAAATAATAATAAATATATATAAATTGAAACTAAAAGTTCATTCTGAAACAACACACCGTTATAATATAAATAATACAAGGTACATAACATACACATTGTAATAATATAAAAGCGTTTATAATTATGTTAATTAATTTTTTTTTGTGAAAAAGTCACATAAAAAAGACTAATTATTTCCAGCAGCTTTTTATATAATTCCATTATCTAAATTTTTTAATAATTTTTGAATTAACTTATGACAATACATTAAAATATATAATGCATATTATATGCGAATGCGAAGTTGCACATTGTAATACTTAAATTTTAGAAGAATAAAAAACTAAATAATAAATTATTATTAAAATTTTCATAAAGATATTTTTAGCAGTTAATAATAATTATTTCTTTGTTTTTTTTGTTAAACTTTTTTTTAATAAATAAAAAAACACAAAACAAGTTTTAAATGTCCATTGTTTCTATTTACCAGAGATTACTAAACAGTTGCTGGCTGTGTGTGAATATACGCAAACAAAAAAAGCTTGCAGTTTGAAAGCATTTTGTTTGTATTTTAAATGAAAATAATTAAAAATAGAGAATTTTATATATTTGACTGTATCATAATAAAATTTAAAAGGCTTTTTTGATATATGAATAATAATTGCACATATAATTAAAAAAGTCATTCTTATACATTTAATTTTTGTCGCCAATTAAAAATAAAACAACAAACTTGTGTTTAATTTTTGAATAAAAAAGCGTTTATCAGCAATCAATATACAAATTAATTTGGATTGAATATATACGAATGAAAGTGAAGTCATCAATTTCTTCCGTTTAACAAAAAAATCGTTAAATTTGAATTAATATTATAATTACCTGTTATAAAACAATTTAATTTATTAAAAAATAATTTAATGAAACCATGACCGTGATTTTTCAAGATCTCATCAACCACTAATCATCTATAGTGAAATTTATTAAAAACCTTTACAATATTTTTTTAAAATCTTTTAAATTTAGTTTTCAGCAATTTTGTTTCAAAATGAAATTTATAATAACAGTTTATTAAAATTTTATTGTTATTGAAAACTCAACATGATTTAATTAAAATCTTTTCAATTAGTTTTCTTTAAATACTTGTGGACTAACTTTTTTTTGGCCCCTTGTAAGATAATAATTCAAAAAATTTCAAACTATATAATCATAATATTTGTAAAAATAAAAAAAATGTTCTAAATACCATTCAGAATTTAAACTTATTTAAGAATTTAAAAGCAAATAGTTGATTCATGATTGTTTTTAAAAAAATATCTATATTTATAGAACTTTTAAAGTCAGATTAATTGCTTAAAAGATTAGATATTATATCGAAAAATTACAACAAAAAAAGATAGATCAAGGACAATAATATAATACAACAAAATTCGTCTATACAACAAATTGCTCTAACACAAACTCGAAAAAACGACAAATTTATTTACTTTTCAAAAAGAACCGTGTCTTCGTTAATTAGGTAAGATTAATGCATTCAGTTAAACGTCGTATATAGATAGATAGACGATAATAAAGTACATCTTAATTAACTTAACCATTTATACATAATATATAAATATTTTACGTGTGGGTTAGGCGTACTAGTTAGGTGTATGAGTATATATTATCGATTTATAAATTTTGTGTCATTTGAAATTTAACTTCATATCCATAAATAGAAATTATTCCTCTACTTAAAAAATTTTTGTATTATTTTTATTTATTTAAAAAAAAAATTTGTATTATTTTTATTTATTTTTAAATAAATATTAGACCATGTATAGTATATATTATAATCGTCTTTATATTATTATTTATAAACTATAAAGGTCTATAGCACATCCAAAAATATAATTATAATTTATGAAGAAAAAATTGAAGTGTCACTCGATGTGTATATCTTATCGCTTATATACAAGAATTTAAATTTAAATAATTGTCATTTATAAAAATAAAGTATATATTTCATCTGTGACTGCGTATGCTTGTTTATTGATAATAATTATGTTCAAGTTATTTATTTTTAATTTATTGGGGCTAGTATTTCACATTTAATATGTAGTTCGCAAAAATTCTTAAACGCTGTCATATATTTTTTTTTAGCTTTCATGCTTGTTTGTTGTTTGTCTAGGACAAATTTTGCAATCGATTTTAAATAATTTCCTGATGACTAGCTTATATGCACATTTGAAACTTTTAGAATAGCTCCAAAGACGATGTCAATGCATTCTTCTAAGGACTTTAGCCATCTTTAAGCCGAATTTATTTTAATTTTCAGTAAATTTTGTTTTATTAATTCAGAAAAAAATGTCATGGAGGATAATGGAGAAGATGAGGATGTTAAGGATGATTAGGTTGTTGAAGGTGGTGAGGATGATGAGGTTGATGAGGAAGATGAGGATGATGAGGATGATGAAGATCATAAGGATAATAAGGCTAATGAGCGTGATTAAGATGATGAGGATTATGAAGAAGACGAGGATGGTGAGGGAGTTGATGGTGGTGATATTATGAAAATGGTGCGGATGATGATCATAAGGATAAAGAGGACGATGATTAGGCCATAGAGGAAGATAAATATGATAAGGACGATAGTTATGATGAGGAGTTTGAGGATAATGAAGATTAGCTAAAGATTAGGACAATAAGGATTATGAGGATGATGCGAATGATAAGAAAAATGAGGACGATGCGGATTATGAACAAATTGTGTAGAATGAATATGTTGATGAGGATGATAAGGATGGTGAGGATGATAAGGATGATGAGGAAAGGATTATGAGAATTATAAGGATGACAAGGATGATATGGATGCTGAGTATATTATGAGAAGGATAAGGACGTTGAAAATGTTTAGGAATATGAGGATGATAAAGGTGATATTATGAGAATGATTCGGATGATGATCATAGGGATAATGAGGACGATGAGGATGACTAGAACGATAAGGATGATGAGGATAATGAAGAAGGTGAGGATGTTGAAGATTATAAGGATGAGGATGATGAGCATGTTTAGGATGGTTTGAGGATAGTGAGGATGATAAGGATGATGAGTATTATGAGAAAGATTAGACTGATTAGGAAGGTGTGGATGATGAGGTTGATAAGGTATGAGTTTGATATAAGAATGATAAGGATGATGAGGATCGCATGATGATAATTGGGGATGGTGACAAAGATAAAAATGAGGAGGATGATAAAGTTGATTATTGCGTATATTGTAAACAATTTATTAATACAAAATTATATCAAAAGCACAATTTTTATTCTTCAATAATATTAATTATTAAAAAAAAGAAATATTGTCCTCGCATACATACACAAAATTGTACTAAATAATAATTGACAATTGATTATTATTATTATTATTAAATTATTATTTATATTAGCAGTTTTTTTCGCCTTCTCCAAAGTAAATATTACACCAGCAGTAAAAATAAACAAAACGTTTTTATCTTGTCAATTTTTTACTTCTATAAGTGCGATAACCGAAGAAAAAAATTATTTCGAATTTACTACAAAAACTCTGCTGAATATTCGGCTCTTTTTGTTAAAACTATATAGGTACATAGAGTCAAAAATGATAATTATTATAATAATATGGAAAAAATATAGTAACTACATATACGAAACGTTATTACGTAACAGCACATTTTCGTTTTAAATATATTGAAAAATAATAAAAAAATAGAATTATAATAAAAATTATTATTCATAAAACACGTCGCATTTAGTGTGTGTGTTTATAATTTATATATCATCTTCACATCTATACCTAATTATGTAATATAATTTTTATGTTTTTTCGACTAATATATAGCAGAATTTCGCATAAATTACTTGAAAAGGTAAATTTTACTTTTTTTAGCTCTTTGACAAAAATTTTATAAAAATAATATTTATTTATTATAATTAATATATAATTAAATTCTATGTACAAGATTTCAAGTGTGTTGTTTTTTTTTGTTGGTGGCCCGCATTTCATTGACAAAAATATATTTTTTATATGAAAAAAAAAATGCCATAAAAAATGACGAATTTCGTCACTTTATTCAAATTATTTTTCAATATAATTAGTTAAATCTATTTATTTAAGATTTTTTTAAAGGAAAAATATCGTTATATTACAAGTTTGTTAACTCGTGGAAATATTAAAGATTTATAGAAGAGAAAATTGCTGCTAAAAGCTCTGAAATTAAGTACTTTTAACTTAAACAGAGGAAAGCTTTCATGTTTTTTCCAGGTATTTTTATTTTAAAGATTATTATTTAGTATAATTGTAGTTTTTACGGTCGTTTTTGATGATATAAGTATGATTGGTCGAGAGCCTGTCTTAAAATCATACTTATATTATTATTTAGATTTTAATGAAGAGATTTGGAAGAAAAATTGCATGAAATAAAATAATTTTTTATTATAGTCTCAATGTTTTTGAAAACTCTAACGATATTCTATGCTGAATTCTACGATTATTAAGAAATCAAAGCAAAAGCTGAAAAAAACTTTAGAATATTGTTTCGGAATTTCTTCTAAATAATTAAATAAGGAGATTTAGATGAAGACTTTCACCAAATAAAATACTTTTTTTTATTAAATTCACAATATTTATACCAATATCTAACGATATTCTATTGAATTCTGCGACTATTAAAAAATTAGGGCAAAAGCATTTGAATAAAAATCTTGTATATTTTATGGGAATTTCTTCTAAATAATTATATTAAGAAATTAAGAAAGTTTATTCTCAACTTAACAGATAATAATTAAATGATCAATTAGATATCATACAGCTTCGCAGAACTTTCACAGGCTAAATTAAAGTAAAGTATTTTTTTTTTAGAAAATGTGTTAGTGGTTTATTATCTTATTTTTTTTATATATTTTAGGGCACTCATAAAACTATATGTTAAAATAATCCGAAAAACTTGTCTCTATAACATAGAAATGTTGCTGTTATATATTTATAACCTATCAAGTGACTATATACAGCTGGACCACCCAAACGTAAATCTTTAATTTGTCATTGAATATTACATTGTATAAAAATGTTTACTATCTTTTTAAAGATTTTTTAGACTAATCTATCTTTAAGATTATAAAATTATTATAAAATATATTATAAATTATAAAACATAATTAATCTTTACCGCATCGAAAAAAACCATAATATAATAATTTTAATATAAAACAAGTTGCTTACCTTCTTTTTATCTCTCATTGAACCTTTTCCTCTAACCATTATCTTGCAACCTGTTTCTTGTTCAAGTTGTTTGGCTGTCATACCACGTGGTCCAAGAATTCGTCCAACAAAATTAAACTGCAATATGAAAAAAAATCCAATTAATAAAGATTATAAATTTAATTTCTATATATAATAAATTTTTTTTGTACCAGACTAATTAGTCTAATAATGTGACATTTTCGTGCACATAGCATTAAATGGTTAGATTATGCGCCGTTATATTATAAAATATAAATAATAAATATGTTCGTTGTACATATAGAAGTTTTAAATAATATATAGGTTATGGAAAAATTATAATTTAATAAACACGCATAAATATGAATATCAAATTACTTACAATATTTACAATAAAGACAACTCTTAATAGTAAACAAAATCAAAAAATCTAAACAACTTTCGCAATTTATGCTGCTTATAGGACACTCTAAATAACTTTAGTTGGTCAACTTTTTCAAAATATTATTTAAAATATATTCTTGAAGCTGAACATTGTAGAAATTTGATTTTTTAAGTTTTTATTGTTATTTTATTGGCTTGCTGTCTTATCTGTTTATTTGTCGGGTAAAAATCTTATAACTTCAGAAAGTCAGAACCAATTACAGTGCATTTTTTTAAAACGTTTAATTTTGTTTTGTATGGAAACTTAGTTCGGAAAAATATGATCTTTTATTACGAAAGTTTATATCAATATAATTGCATATGAAATTAAATAATTTCACGGTGACATGACATGACACCCAAAGACATAACGCCCAACCGCTATAACAAGCTTTTTTTCTAATTCTAAAAAAATCATAGCAGCCAAAATAT
>JANSTW010061355.1:0-11221 GCA_027564275.1 Diadocidia ferruginosa
TAGAATAATCAAAGAAATAAATTTCTGATTAAAAAATTCTAGACTTTTTAATTTATAACAAATATATAAGTAAAAAAGTAATTAGAATTTTTTAAACTAAAAGAAAAATAAAGGAATCAATTTTATTGAATGAGTAATATTAAAATTATAATATTATAAAACTACAAAATCCTTTTTTCCAACTTTTTAATTGTAAATTTTTAATTTGCTTTTATATGTTTTTGCACTTATAAAAAATTTTTTATGCATAACCTCAAAATTTTAAAAAAATATATCATTTTAGACCTCTAAAATAATATTGGAGCTCTGTTAAGTGATAAATACTTTTAACCATTTTTAAGATCTTACAATAATCAATTGATTAAAGTTAATTGTAGGATAAATGTAAACTTTAATTAAAAAAATTATATAAATATTTTTCAGAAAAAAATTCTATTATGAATTAAAGTTGCATTCCTATACAATATATTACATTTCAATAAAAATAGAATAAATAATTATTAGTTTAAATAAATATTAATTTCAAATGTCCTAATTAAATTAATAAGAAATAATTTCTGTTTTTATTAACACTAAAATTTAAAACAAAACTAACTTTTGAAATAACTCATTTGCTTTATTCCAATCGTGGTTTAAAAATTTATCAAAACAATAATTTCATTTATTGACAACATTCCAAAAATCTATTTAGCCTTTAAAGCTAAAATACAAAACTAAAGTCAGTCTTTTGATAAAAGAATATAAAATATAACAATTTGTGTCCCCTCTTTCCTAAATTAAACCCCAGTCAATTTTACTAAGAAAATAACTGATATATTGCTCCACTGCTTTGTTGTGTTACCTTCACAGAAATAAATGAATTAAACCAAAAAGTCGTTAATTTCAAATATGTAAAAAATTTTAAAATAAAAATTTCAATATTGTTAACTAATACTGTAATTAAAACAATTAAAGTTATTTTCATTAATAGCTATTTTTATCAAACTTGCCTCCAAATTCAAAGATAATATTCATTTTTTTATAGCTCAAAATCGGTGCAAATAAAGTAAAGACAAAAAAATTAACTTTATAACCCGTAAAATAATTCAGGAATTAAAGCTCAAAATTGTAAAAAGTAACAAAGGGTATACTAAAAAAGGCTATACTGGAAACTAAAAAAGAATACAATTTAAAGTTTGTAATTCCTAAACTTGTATTAAAAAACTCTTTCAAACATTAAGAAATCAAAAGTTTAATTGTTCCAAAAAAATTAAATATATTTTGAACTTTTAAACTTTTAAACTTTTACAGAATATGAAAGTTTGTAAAATAATTCCTTTAAAAAGTGTTTTGTTTAATAATTAATAGTCTATCAGCATCAATATCAATGAATAAAATTATTAATATTAAAACACATAAACTGACGTTATTTTACAGAAAAAACAGAATATTTGATATTAAAACTATAAAATGTGATTATATCAATAAAAGTTAATTTTTTAATCAAAAGCTTTTTGTTAACATTCAAAGATTTGATATATATATATATAAACACGAGCGTAAGTATTTAACACATTATTTTTGATCTTTACAATTAGCATAAGCTTATTTTCCTTACAATTTATGCATATATAATGCAAGACATTAATTTTTTTCTAAATTTTAAATAAAAAGCAAAAAAATTATAAATAATATATCGTAAACTCATTAAAGATTAAAAGTAGATTATTAAAGACGAAAAGCAGATTATTTAATTTCATTAAAGCAACTGTTATTTTTTCATGTTTCTCATAATTTTTGTATTTTTTTTGTTCTAAAAGAAGTTATTGGAAAATTTTTGTAATACTATAATAATATCTTATAATAAATATTTAAATAAAAAAAATTATTTATAATTTACTAAAAATAAAATATAGAAAAAAATAATCACTGAAGTTTAAAATGTTTTTTCAGACAAAAAAAAAAGTTTTTCTCTTGAATTAAAGTAAAAAAAGTTTAAAACTCTGACATCCTTCAAAAATTAGTCAAATAATTAAATTTTTGTACGTAAAAAATTAATATTATTTTTGTTTTTTAATTATTTAAAACATTAAATTGTAATACCGTATTAAAGTTGTAATTTGTTTTTAAAATTGTGCGTAAAAAATTCAAATAATGGCGTTTTGTTTATTTAAATAAAATTTTAATTTCACAAATATAAAAATTATTTTTATTTTAACTCTTTGCGGGGAAACTTGCTTTAAGTTTGATTACATAATTTTTTAACTTTATTTGTTTTTTTAAAGGAATTTTTTTTTATTAGAGTGACAAGTTTTTTATACTTTTAAAATCGCGATATTTTAGTAATTATCTACATTTTAAAAATGGCAAGCGCAGTTACAGCTGATCAGCAAAAAATTGTTGATGGCTTTCAAAAACTACGCCAACAACAACAAGAAACAGCTAGTGAAATTGGAAGAGTCGAAGCAGAACTTCGTGAACATCAGTAATTTATTTTTTTTACTATTTTAAATTCTTATATGGAAAAAGAAAAACAAATTATTTAACCCTTTTTTTATACTGGGTTCTGTAAAATTATGAGGTCTTTTTTGCTTCAAATATTACATGATACTTGAAATATTTAGTGTATTTGCTAATTATTGTTAATTTTCAATAAACACATTCAATTCTTGCAACTTAAACAAATAAAGAAATTTTGTAAAGGAAATAAAAAAATTTTGAAGCAAAAAAAAACCTGATAATTTTTCAGGGCTCTGTAGTTTGCAAAATTTATATTTTTAGTTTTGTATTAATATTTCTATCTCTAAACCAAAAACTATCGATATTTTAAAGAGTTTAAATAAATAATTTATGAAAAAATGTTTAATCGTTTGCAATATGTCTGTTTTTTTAAGAAAATTGATTATACATTATATTTATTTATAGAACTGTTTTGAAAACAATTGAAACGTTTAATCCAGACAGAAAATGTTTTCGGCAAGTTGGTGACACATTGGTAGAGCACAAAGCATCTGAACTTGTAGAAATTTTGACTGAAGTTATTTCAAAGGTTTAAAATATTTTTTTTCAAACAAAATTTTTTTAATTATTGTGTATTTTATTATTTACATTATAGCTTAATAAATAATATAAAAGCTAAAGTTTTTTCAATAACTTATCTAAATTTTGCTTAACGTTTTAGCTTTTTTACTAATTTATTTTCTAGTTCAAAGAACGGTTAAAAGAATTGTCTAATCAAGTAATCGAACTGGGCAAAGAGATTAACACTTATAAGGAAAAAAATAATATCCGACTCTTGTCACAAAAAGATGTTCTTGAAATCCAAAAAAAACAGACTCTGGAAAAAGTTGCACAAATTGAAGTAAAAAAATAGTATTGTTATTTATTTTTATTATTTGCAGAGACTTACCATTTGTTTATTTTTACCTAGAGAGGCAATATCAACTTTTAATATAATATGTTATTTTTGTTACTGAAAAAAAATTATATTTCTAAGTTTTAAGTATACATGATTTCTAAATATGTTTCAATCGTCTGAGGAAGGAAATATTTGGCTCTATTTTTGAATTAATAGTTTATGTGATACTATTTTTTTATAATTTTATACTTTTTTTTAATTAAATTTTGAAGAATTTTGGCTTTCTATAAAATGATAACGTAAATATGTATCTAGAACAAAAAAAATTTAATAGAGCTATGTAAAATTGTTATATTTTTAAATTGTTTTAGCATCTTTTGCATAATGTGAATTATTAGCATTGAATTGTTTTTTTAAATGTAGTACGAATAATTATACTTTGAAAAAAGTTAAATTTGATACAAAGTTAAAGCTGAAGTTGCCTTTTTTTGATTTGTAATATAAATTGATTTAATATCTGTTGCCATTTATTTTAAGTCGAACAAATAAAGTTTTATTTTGAACTCGCTTTATTCTACAATTCTTAAATAGCTTTTTATACTTAATATTGAAAATGGAAGGTCAATTAAATTTTGCATGTTTACCCTTATATTTGACTTCAAAAATACAAAATTGAAATACTTAAAGTCATAAATGTCTACATTTTTTGATAAGAACCACTTTGATTAAAATAATAATTGAGTTTTAAAAAACTCTGACTTGTTAAAAGTTTGGTTTTTAATTATGTAAATTAAATTTTAAAAAAACATTAGCGCTAGGAAAAAATGCTTAATTGTTCTTTTTAGCTTAAGGAGTACGTTTTAAAATTTTCTGTTAGTCACTTTAGAAACGAATACGATGTGTAAAATAATACTAATTGTCAAAGTTTTTATCATCAATTTCCTAATTGAATTATAGGATACGTAATTCAGTACTATTTGAAATACTAAAGTTTTTCTCCTTTTAAAAATCTCATGCGATCTTTCCTCAATAAGATCAGTTTTAGTTAATTACAGACTTATACAATTATTTTTGTACTATTATTTGCTCTACTTTTTTGATATTTTATCTTTATTTCCGTTCAACTCAGAAACTATAAAAAGTAAAAAAAAATTGAAGGGACAACAATTAAAAGGCCATGATAATTTTTATTACAAAAAGCTTTAATAACAACAGAGACTTGTTTTTCGAATAAACTTTGTTGTTTACTTTTGTTGTTATTATTTTTTGAAGGAAAGAAAAGGTTAAAAAAAAAGAAAGAAAAATCAATTCGAGAAATTTTTTTGGTCGCCATTTTGGTTGTTTATTGCATTTTTAATGTAAGGAACGCGTGCATTTTTTAAGCGCGTGC
The DNA here is from genome assembly GCA_027564275.1 of Diadocidia ferruginosa. Classification (NCBI taxonomy): domain Eukaryota; kingdom Metazoa; phylum Arthropoda; class Insecta; order Diptera; family Diadocidiidae; genus Diadocidia; species Diadocidia ferruginosa. Next base: position 4,728 of record JANSTW010061355.1, read on the forward strand.
GTTTTTTGTTAGGAGAAGTTAGCTATACATTTTTATAATTTCTTCAATTAATTATTGCCGTTTGTAATTATCACCTTTGTTTTTGTTATGATCTCTTTGATTTTTTATTTATGTATTCAAGTTGACTTTTTTGATTTTTAAGATTAGTTTATCTAGTTGTTTACTTGCTCCAACTTCATGAATCTGTTTATGTGTTTTTAGAAATCCTATATTTGTATTTTTTTTTGGTTTTTATTTGATATACAACATCTTAATATTAACACATAATAAAAAAATTACCTAAAGGTTTTGCTTTCTCTACTTTTTAAAATAAATATAATTTTTTAAGAAAAAGAAGGCGGGATGATTTATTTTAGTCTTATTTGACTTGAAATAGCTCCAAATAATTATATTTTTGTTTAATATTGGTGTACTTATAATTGAAAATATTTTTAAAACTTATTATATAATTTATAAAATATTTCTGTTTTTTTTTTAAATATAAGGTGGTTAGTTATAAAAAAAAATTAATTTTTATAAATATTCCATTATTTTTCCAACCACTTTTATCAGCGTTTTTAAAATTAAAATTTTGTCTTCTATTTTATAATTTTTAGGCCTTTTTCTTATTGAAATAAAGAAAAATGGAACCGGTTGATGGGGATCAAGTTTATGCTGCTGAACGTCTTCTTGGTCAGAGAACTCGAGCGGTAATATTTAATATATTATACAAAAATACAAGTTAACCTTTACAGTGTAATAAAAAGAAAAAAATTGCAAAGTTATAAATAACTTAATGAGATTGAAATTTTTCTACACTAGATTAAAGATTTTTAGTTAGCTTAGAAAAGTTAACTTTTAAAAAAAGTTAAATTTTAAGAAAAAATTTCTTATTGATAATTTTGATCATTTATATCTCTTTAGTTTGTTTATTATTTTGAATTATAAATGTAATTTGTTTTGTGATCAATATTGCTAATTCTTTTGAATTGATATAATGCTTAATTTTTTTTTATAAAAAATTACATTTTTAGGGCAAACATGAATATTTGGTAAAATGGAAGGGATGGTCAGCCAAGTATGCTTTTTTGCTTTTATATGTATTAGAGAATGTTTTGAGTTTTTCTATTACAAATCTAGGATATTTTTCTAATAATTGATAAGAAGTTATCTGTTAATTACGGCAATAAAAAAATTTATCGAATTAATTTTATAAATTTCTTTTGTTTAGTTTTTACATATTTTTTAAAATTTTTAGACATAATACATGGGAGCCAGTAAGTAACATTTTGGATGAACGTCTTATTCAGGAATTTAATGATTGTCAAGTAAATGAAAAACGTACATCAGGGGGCGGCAAACGAAGAAGTGGAGGAGCAACGTCAAACACATTACCTGTGACTAAGAAAGATTCTCCTAATAATTCACAGCCACTACCTGCAAAGCGTGGAAGACGTTCTTTACGATCTGTAGAAGAATCAGCTTCAGGTTAGTAAATTTATATGAAAAATATAACAAAAAAATACATTTTATAGTACAGCATAAATTAACTCTACCCAAAATTAGTTCTTTAGACACAACGCCTTCAACTTCTGTTGGGGCTCGGCGCTCAGGCCGCTCTACGAAAACAAAGCAAAATTTTGATGAGAGTATTAATGATATTGAAGATGGCTATGGATACGACGTTTGTGAATCTGAATCGGAACAATCAACTGCCGATGGTAATCAAAAACAAAAAGTAAATACCACTACTTCAAAGACCTTAAGTACACCTACAAAAAAAATTGAGCGTGCACCGCTGGGCACACCACCATCAGTAAAAATTCGTCGTTTAGGAGGTGTTTTCAATCCAATTACTGCCGATGACAATGAAGATGAAATTGAGGAACAATTAAGCAAGGATAAATCTGTTGAGATGATAAATTTAACTTCATTAAAAGTTGAGAAACAAAATGAAGTTGTGCCTGTCAAAGAAAGTGACAAAGCTAATAATTCTAAAGAATTTGTTAGTTTTTTTTCTGAAAGCTTTAGTTGAAATTGCTCTAAACAAATTATTGTTTAAAATTATAATCAAAATAATTGTGTTCCATATTAATAAAATTACTTTTAGAAAACAAATCTTACCGAGAAAAAAACTGTTAATAAAAGTGAAGGTAAGAAAGAAACACCTGAAAAAGCAGTTAAATCTGAGTCTATTAAACCAAATAGTATTCAACTTGAGACTTCCTCTGATGAGTTAACTGAAACCAGTTCTGATGGAAATCTTACCAAAATAACAAAGTCAAAGGTTACTGATATGGATGAAACAAATAAAACTGATGATTTTTGTTCTGATGAAATTCCTCCAGTTGAAATTTATGGTTATTTTTAGTTTGTTTTAATTAATATTTTTAAATAAGCAAATTAATTTTGGTAATTTATATGCATTTATTTCTATGTTTTTTTTCAAACAAATAATTTTTTGTCAAAAACTAAACTTGATTTTAGTTGAGCACAAAGTCAACGATGAGACATCGATAGAAGGAGAAGGTGAAAATAACGTAAAAAAAGATACTTATATTATAACAAACGAAGATGATCCTAATTGTACACATAAAATCCAAGTTCGCTCTATTTCTCCTCATCGTATAGTCACTAATAACAATGGAACTAGTAATAATAATGGTGAATTAGTAGGAAGCAACACTGCTGAAGAAGATATGGAGCGTTTTGAAATTGTTAAAAATAGCGCCTTCTTCGAAACGGTTGGTAGTGATGACAAAAATGACGCCGATAATGGTGGTTGTGTAGAAAGTGCCTGTGATGGTATAGTTCTCTTAGAGTGTTTGAATTGTTTAAATGTGACTTTATCAATGCCATATTTTGAAATAATGAATAAGCTTTTTTTTTTCTTGTCAACACTTAAGAAATTAGTTATTTGATAAAAAAAAATGTGGTCGGCATTTCCTCTTCAAAAACATCAAAAAGAGAACTTGCACAAAAATAATCTTCAAAAATGTTTTTTAATTTTTACATATTAGAGCAATATTTCTAAATGATTTTAAAACACGAACTACTTTTTTGCAATAATGATAATACTTGTGTTCACATTTAAATACTAGTAATTTTCAATTACATTTACAAAAAAAAGATAGTATAAAAACAACATATGTAGTAACACAAAAAAAATTTTTCAATATATTTTTTGTATTGTCATAAATAATATTTAATTTTTGTAAATTATTTTTTAGAAGCTGTGGTATGACAGTGATGTTCAGATGTCGGGTAATTCGGAAGTGGGCTCATCCTCTAATGCTGAGCCTTATCAGTACAATAGTTCGAATATTGTTACGGATGTAACAGTGAATAATGTCACTGTTACTATTTTGGAAATTTGAAATTTATTTAGTTTGTTTATATTAATTTAACCTTTTAATTAACCTTTATTTTTTTTTGTGTTATATATTTTCAATACAAATTTTTTTTAAGGGGGTTAGCTTGATATCCTTTAAAAAATGTTATGCTTTTGTTATTAAAAAAATTAGTTATTTTTTCCAACGGGATGAAAGAGTTGTAATTAATACTTTTGGTAAGTAAATAATTTGATTCATAGGGTTTTATTTTCTTCATTGGGCTGATTTTTTTGTAGTTTCTTAAATTTTACTTAAAAAATGACCAAAAAATTCTAATGTAATCTTACATCTTTAGGTCTTTTTCTATAAAAAAGTTTTTACTTATGTTTTTTAAGTTCAGTAATAAAGCTCTGGTGTTTTATACAATTTGTTTTTTTGTTAATTTTTTTTTATAGTTTGCTGAAAATAAAAAAAAACTAAACTTTTTTATTGGATTGCACCTTAAAAAAATGTAAAATTTTTAATTCCTTGTAGTTTAATTATTTGAATAAGACGAATCGTGAGAAAAGCAAAATTTGCGACAGTAGTGTACATATACTATCTATACCCCACCCAGCTCACCTCAAAATCATACCCTTCACATATTTTATCCAACTATTTAATAAAATATATATAGAAGTATGCAAATTAACCCCATTTTTTTGTTACCACTCACTTGCACCAGAAATCTAGCTATCCAAATTTTCTCTAGTGCAACTTGCACCCAAAAAACATCAAAATTTTTTCTATGATTAAATATACATGAATTTATATTTATATTAGAAAATAATAGATTTGCATATTATATATCTTGTAAATATATAAAAAAAATTTTGAAGAGTCTTTATGTGAGACAACTCCAGATAAAATGATAACAAATGTGGAATTTTTAATTAGGTATAAGTAAAAATATTAGAATATTATGAGTATAAAAATATATTTTTATTTATTTAAGTTATAAATACACATGAACTTTCAGTTCTTTTAATTATTAGGTCTTCGCATAATTCCAAATTTTTTTTTGCAACTTTTTGAAAGTTTCTGGATATTTTCTATTAATAAGGCTTTATTTTATAAAGCCCGCCTAGTAGTTTATTCAATAGCATTTTAAAATTTGGAATTGATGATTGCTATGACGGAAAAAATTGAAATCGACAAGCAGATTCGCACGCTTTTGCTTTACGAGTACCTGGGCAAGTGCAAAGCATTTGCAGCAGGGTGAGTGATGGAAAGGTCTCATACGACACCGCAAAAGTTTGATTCGCCAAGTTCAAGAAGGATGACTTTAATCTCGACGAAGGAAAGCATAGTTGCCGCCCAGTGGAGTTGGATGAATCACATCTTCTGGAGCTAGTTGAAGAGGATCCGCGGCGATTGCTATACGAATTCGAAGAGCTACTAGGACACGACCATAGTACAATCGCTCGACACTTGCATTGTCTTGGAAAAGCATCAAATTGGATATCACACGAACTTTCAACTGTTCAAGCCACTATTAGAGTCAACACGTGTATGCAACTTCTGGCTTTTAAACGCACGTTTAACTGGCTAAGGAATCTGGTTACCGGCGACGAGAAGTGGGTCTTCTACGTCAACCACACACGCAAGCGTCAATGGCTCAGCACGCAGGAACACGGAATACCGACGCCGAAAGCTCATTTACACCACAAAAAGGTTATGCTTTCGGTTTGGTGGAACGTCAAAGGAATTGTGCACTGAGAGCTTCTGCCATACGGACGAACACTTACTGCCGATTACTACTGTGAGCAATTGGACCGGGTTGCGGAACAACTTAACGGAAAACAGGACAAAGTTTACTTTCTTCATGATAATGCTCAACCACACATCACAAAGCAAAGTTGCCAAAAAATTCGGGAGCTGGGCTGAACAATTCTGCCACATCCGTCGTACTCGACTATGTGATAGTCCATTGGCGCAGACCTTGCGCCAATGGACTATCACCTATTTCTGGCTCTGAGCGATCACTTGCGGGGTAAACACTTCGACAACGAAGCACACCTCAAAACGGACCTCGATCAGTTCTTTACGTCTCGCGCGCCGGTCTTCTACGCTAGAGGAATTTTAGAATTACCCAATAAGTGGCAAGTAGTAGATGCTAATGGTGCATACTTAATTTGATATTGTTGTTTCTTTTGTAGTAAAAAATAAAATAAAACTTTTTTTATAAAATGGTGGGAAAATTATGCGGAGACCTAATACTTTCTGTAATTTAAAATATTTAATTTTTGTTAAAATAAACATTTAGTGATTTATTGTTTACAGTGGTATCCTAATTGAAATTTTAAAATAAATTCATAAATTTTTAGAGCATGGGATCCAGCCTGATGGACGAATGCCAAGTGACAAAATTTTTGGTGTAGAAGATCATTCTTATAATACATTTTTTAGTGAAACACAATCAGGTTTATCTTTAAATATTTTTATTTTGTTTTATTGTTTTTTTAACTAAATATTTGGCTTTATTATGTCTGAGTAATAAAGTCAGATAAAGGTCGCAACTTTTTTTAAAAAAATGCAATAGTTTATAACTTCTCTTTTTTTAATATAACAAATTTATTTAGATAATTATTTTATATAGGTTAGAAAAACTTAATAAAGACAATTTTCGTATTGTTCTTAAAATAAATTTTTGATTGAATGTATATTTACTAGCCTTATTTAAGGATGAAAAACAATATAAAAAGAAAATCATTCTTTAAAAATTGTATATGAAAAATTGTAACACATATGGTAATTTCTTAAAGCTTGTTTTCCATAAAAATTAAAGTCATTTTTTTATTTTTCATGCAGATTGATTCTTTTGAGATTCAGTATTTTTTTTTTAAAAATACTTTTTTTTGTAGGAAAACATGTTCCACGCGCCATTTTTCTTGATTTAGAACCAACAGTTGTCGGTATTTTTATTTCACTTTTATTATTAAATTCGTAAATTTTTTAAATAAGTTATATTTTTAATACTTAGACGAAGTTCGAACGGGTACGTATCGTGCCTTGTTTCATCCGGAACAACTTATTACTGGAAAAGAAGTAACATTTTCTTTTAGTTTTAATTTTCAAAACTCAAAAAATTATATTTCAGAAACCATATTTTTAGGTACTTTTGTTTAGTTAAGAAAAAATATA
>JANSTW010061366.1:0-11220 GCA_027564275.1 Diadocidia ferruginosa
GCTGATGCCTCAGGTATATAAATTTTAAATATTTTATTTCATTTTTTATGAGCATGTGGGTATCAAAAATATATTATTCGGCTTGTTTTTATTATGATGATAAGAATATTTTGGATATTTAGAATATTAACTTTTTTCTACGTATATAAATAAGGACTTAATATGCAATAAAATATTGTATATTAGATTTTATATTTTCCAAATTTATAAGTGACACATCATCATCACATATCATATAAGAATTTTTATTTATGTTGGTCATAAAATATTAGGAAAATAATAGTTCTAAAAATATTATAATTCTATGACGAGGGTTAAATTAGATATATAATTTTCAGATGAAAGTTCGCCATGATAGATGTGCTTTGGTAAATATGTCACTTTAATGTGGATAATTTCAATATGGGTGGGTGTATACCGTGTACACTATAGACATATAGTAGTTCTTAATTTACTGTTACTGGTATATATATAATATATATGAATATGACCATTTGATAATTATATAGTTAGTTATATATAAAAAGCTTTTTATTAAAAAAAAAAAACTTTCAGTTTATCGATGTCAAATATATGGAATTTTGCAATTAGTTAATAAACCTAAATAAATATTTAGGAAGATTATATTATTACATATTTTATCTAATATTCTACAAAATTTTGCTAGAATATTCGATTTATTTTATAGTCGCATTAGAAACTTTCATCTTTAAATATACATTTCCGGTATATAGTAATTATAAGTAAAATTATATAATATATTTTCTATTGAGCAATATTATATACGTTTCTAAGAATATTTTATGCTGAAATTGAATTTAATTATTATTCCAGTAATTTTAATATCCTCGCACATATAACTGTGCAGGATGTGTTAATTTTCTATAAAATACTTAATGAACATTTAATCTCTTGAAATTTTACATATTATATGTAGTTAGTATATATAGATAGATGTATTAAGGGATGAAATCATATTATATACATACGTATATATATATACGCACTATACATATATATGTTCTATGAATATGTGTCTATAATAATTATTTAAGCTTTGCTGATGATTTATAAAATTAATTAGTAGAGGTATGTACATTAGAACATTATTGACACTATATTAAATATTGGTTTATTATATTATTATTATATATATAATCGAATATAATTAGAATATATTACAGAAACAACTACATCAAATGACCATTAAATATATAAGATATGTTTACGTTTTTGATTTTTTAAGCTTTAATATAATAAGTGTTTTTGATTGTGACTAACAGAAATTGCGTGGAGAAAACTCATTTCGGAAATTACGGAAATCATCTCTGAAATCACAAAATCATTTCGGAAATCTGAAATCATGGGACACATTTTTTTCTGATGGTTTCCCCCTCGAGAAATTGTTTATTGAAAAAGTTTGCTTGATCGTTAAGTTAAACTATTTCCTTGCATTCACAAACTTTATATTAATAATAATATACATATTTTTTTTCATTCTATACGTTAATATCAAAATATTGACTTTTCAAACTCATTATATGTAGCAGAGACTGGCAATTATTCGAGATATTTCTCATTTTCTACAGTGTGATGTGGCATCTATAAACTTCTAAAGCTTTTTCTTTTTTCACATAATTTTCCTCACTTCGAGACAGGAGTATTCGATGGCGTGAGAAGAGTGTTTATATCATATGAAATTGAACAACAAAAAATAGGTCGTTTCTTTCATTTTAGTATAATTTTTGAGCAACCAAATTTTTTAAATGAATTATAGACAAAATTTTGTCTTAATTTCTTTTAACTTACTTAGTTATACATTGAATATTATACAACTACAAAAAGGGTATTTTTATGCTTCGTGCCTGGATATAAATATTTTATTAAATATTTGTTTATTTGAAGAATATGATATACTTATTTATAAGAAACGCCATTTATAATAAGTGTTACATAAGATATTGCGGGTAAATTCTAAGTGCATTTATAACCATAAAATAAATTTCTTCTCTAACCCTTTTTTCGTATATATATTCAATATATGTATCAATATAATGCTTAAAATAACATAACATTTCATCATATTTTTATTCAAAATACAAGGGATGCTGTAAGCTTAAGACTTAGCACGGTATTTCATGTAAAATCTACGGTGAAACTTAATAAAACAATTTACTCTAATATTAAGGTAAGGAAAAATCCTTTCTAATTCTATCCGAAGACCGCACTATAATTTTACCTTCTTCCGAACAACATACTAAGCAATTTAAAATATAGTATTATATTTTCTATGTTCATCTACTAAATAATTTACACTTAATAATATGTAAGAGTAGACGAATTGAGAAACAATTTTTATAATCCAAGATATCATTTTAGTTATATAGTTGTATATTATATAGTACATGACATAATTCCATTAGATTGTGCTTATATAATATAAAGCATAAAGGTACCATCGCAGCAGAGACAAGACAACAAGAGATATTTAAACCTCTGAATAATAATTCTTTCAAAAATATTTTATTAAATCGGTAACAAATTGACTAAATATCTATATCTTATGCGATTACATAAAAAGCTTATTGTTCTTCATTTATAAAAAATTGACCTTTTGTTACGAATTTATATATTGTTATAATATTATAAAGAAATGGAATTTTTTACTTGAAAATTGACGCATTTATTTCCATTGTATATATCTACTATACATATAAGCAATATGAACGGTTTTTGATAACATTAATATTGCATTTACGAATTATGTCGGTATGAGTACAAAACATCATATTTTTTGAAGGCTCTGGCGAATAGCTGGAGCCACATAATATTGCAAAAATATTCACTTTTCGTTGATCGATTAGCCTGTTCCTAAATTTTTAAAACGAATTATTATATTGAATATATTATGAAAAAAAAAATTGGAGTATACTAATTCTTAATAGGTGTTTAGACTTCTATTCTAGTTTTATATTCTTTGGTATTGCACTTAGAAAAGTTGCCAATGGCTTAAAGCGATGAAATTTCACTGTAAAATTTTATAATGCATTTTATATAGTATATAATATACAAGCTATATATATTTAATACTTTTATTCGTATATAGTTTCATGTCTTTTATATTATCTTGTCTGTGTCTATGCAATGAATGGCACATTAACCTGAGCGCTGTTTTTATCGTTTATAATATCCTGCAGCAGATCTGTAGGTTATGAGTTTTATCTATTATATATACAATATACATAATATATGAATATATATGCAATTAAATAAATAAAACTAAGTGCAGCTACCACTAAGTTTTTATATATCTCATATAAATTTATTTAGACTTTGCCATCAGGTAAGTTTAATATGTTTGTTAAATTTAACGATTGCAGACGGAAATTAAATGTATATTCTTATATTAAGGATGATGCAATTGTTAAGCTTATTCAAGACTGATGGACACATTATTTCTATATAAAATATTTTAATTGTATACTAAACTGGTGAGTGTTATATATAATGTGTTTAAAATTTCGAACATTTTGGCTATTATAAATCGCCAGGCGAATATAATTATTAATATATTAATCATATTTTTCCTAGATGTATATACGCACGTATTGTCTTATAACATTTTAATTCAAGTTTTTGTAGATTTTATAGAAGCTTTTTACAACTTATATAGCATCATTATCTATATCTATATATCTATATATCATTATCTAAATACAACTATATATGTTCTAACAATTCATCCGAATTATTTTTATTGAACATATATATTGTTGTTGTATATATGAAATAACATCCCATAAATTGGTTTAAATGTAATTTCATATATACAAGAACAACTACCATATATATTACATATGTTCAATATAAAAATAATTCGGATGAATTATTAGAACATATATGTACTGTTGTCTTTGGCTTATAAATAATGATGCCATATAAGTTGTAAAAAGTTTCTATAAAACGTTTAAAATATTTATATGCAATAAAATTTTTAATTATTTTTTATAAAAAGCATTTTAATAAATTATTTAGTTAGGATAACAAATTAAAAACATAATTATTACCTCTTGCGCACATCTCGGATCTGATTGGAGGGCCTGTGTGAGACGCTGATATGGTGGTGTTGAGGGAGAGGGTAGTAATCTTGGACCGTCGTCACCCTCCACGACGAAACAAGAGCACACAAAAAACAATGTAGGTATATATGTGTTTAAAAAAAGAAAGACTTTTTTTTATTGTTTTCTTGTTTAGATTTTTCTTTTGCTTTGTTGAGCAGCGATTGGCATATTTTATGGTAACCACAAATTAACTATATAAGTTGATACATAACTTTTTGTTGATTTTATTTTATGAACTTTTTTACGCGAATAAGACATTTATTGGTGATGCGTGGTGTGTGGTTGACAAAATTATATAGATTTTTTCCAAAATGACGTCAAATGATAAATTAGCCATATATCTCTATACTTATATAATTTTGATGTAGATATACCATTGAGAGCCACGCAGCAAGGACAATATTATTCTGAAAAGAAATAAAAAAAGAAAATAATTAAAAGAACATTTTTTTCGTGCGTTTTTTATGTATAGTTAGTTAGTGGAGAACATTCTTTTTAATTAAATATAAATTGCGGTATTATGTTTTCTAAATGAGCAGAACTATGTTCACAATATATACATTATACATATATGACACTAATTTCACTATTAAATAAATTAGGAAAAGAAATATATAAGAAAGCAATTATATATTTATCATTTCTAGTATACAATGAATATTCCTACTGCGAGAATGAAATAAATACCCATTGTATATATTGCTTAAATACAAAATATGAATTAAATAATAATTTTTTAGCACGCAATATAATAAAATATATTGGACAAGAATTATTGATTTATCATTAAAGATATTGAAAATATTTCGAATAAATTAATTCATAAAAATACAATTTTCATTAAATTTATGTCCATATTTTCTTTAATAATATAATATATAATTACATAATGCAAATTTTCTCTAATTTTCTTTTTAACTTGCGTAGTTTTATATTCAATTTAATCATCTCACCCTCACGCCATACTTCTGTCTCGCGGTGAGAAAAATTTTGTGAGAAAAGAAAAAAGCTTATAAATACAACACCACAGAGAAAGTGTCTATAGGATAATGTGTCTCTGCTACATATTATAATGAGTGTGAGAAGTCAATATTTTGTTTTGAGAAATACAATATTTTGGGTGATTTTAGATTATGTTAAATTAAAATGTACGAATCCGAGTTATTTTTCATATAGCCTTTTAGTTAAATTCAATATTTATTGTACGTTTAATGAATGGATAATTTTTTACGAATTAAATTCATATGAATTTACACATTAAAGTTTTTCAATTATATTTATTTAATAATAATAAAATATTATTAATAATAATAATAATAAGCATCCATAATTCCATTTCATTTATTTATATTGAAAATTTTAATATGTTTTATTATTATATTAAATCAATAATTTTTCAATATAGCTATATATATGTATATAATCAAAACCAAATATACAATATAATATATATATGAAAGCTTAATATGTTTCAAATAAACTATTTACCTACGTATATACATATTAATGTATGCTTATGCTGAAATAATTTAATTTTTATTATTTTTAAATTTTTCGCAATATACTATATGAATTTTGTCAATAAACCGATTACATATATACTATAAAATACTATTTTTTTTATATACTTTGACCAGTTGAAAAACAAAAAGTTTGTTTAAAAGCAGTTTTATTTCTTATAGTTATACTAACTATATATATTTTCTTAAAAGTTTGTTATCGTTATATGTTTACTACATTACGTGATCTCTTTTTTATATACTTCATGTATTGCAAACTATATATATATTCTAAATACAAAGATTTTCTGCAGATTATGTTGTTTCTTTAGAATTATATATGAAACAAAATATGTAAGTTTTATATTATATATATAATATACATTTACAATATTTACACAAAAGTTTAACATTTTTTATATATTCACAACAAAAACTATGTATAAATGTATATATATATATCTTTAAAGTTTTAAGTTATTTTTATGTTTTATATTTTATGATAAAATGTATAAAATAGTTAGATACATATATAATGAAAAGTGCATCTTGAGAGTCGCTCTTAAATAAATTAAATTATTTTCGGTTCCTTCACAATTTCGGCACAAGAAAAAAATTGTTATTTTGTTTACTGCATCGCATTAAAGTTTATATAAAATAAAAAAGAAAAAAACATTTTGTTTAGAAACACATTTAAAAAAAATAATTTTCAGATTTAATGTTATCGCTTGAGATATTTTCTGGGATCTCTCACAATGAAAAGTTTTTAGTTATCAGTTTTTAGGGTGTACATGATAATATGACATAACACCCAAATACCTATCGCCCAAAAGCTTTAACAAGCTTTGTGGATAATTTTTAGAAAGGAAATTTTATTTTAGCTGTTTTTAGCAAAGATACAAACCAATAAATAGTTATTGTGTGATTTTAGCGATTTTTTAGCAAAGACACAAACCAATAAATAGTTCTCGTATGATTTTACCGATTTTAAGCGTGTTAAAGCTTTTGGGTGCTACGTCTTTGTGTAAATTATTTTTTTAAATAAGAGTAAATGAATAAAACACCAAAGAAATATATTCTGTCATTCTTAAAAGGCTTTTAAAACGTATTTGTATATAAATCAATTATACCTATATACAATATACATATAATAATAACTTTCGCATGTTTCGTCTATAAAATATTATAACCAAAAATCAATTTTATATTTAGATTTCTATCTAAAAAAAAATATAATTGAAATATGAAATAAAAAAACCTTTGTTTAAAAACATTTAAAAAGGAACGACAGAATAATAAAATATGCAAAAAATTATATATAAAGCACAAAAGCCATCAACGCAAGAGAAATTGTATTTTAATTTTTTGAATGAGAAAAATAAATATTTTACATTTTTTACAAAATATAATATGCCACTACAGAAATTGCGAATAATATTTGTTTTCTTTTATTGGACTATAAATTGCTTGAAATTGTATTTTATTAAAAGAAATTATGTGAGGCATATTTTTTCTAAGCCCATAAAGCCTATATAGTGTCTATAACATGATGTTCTTTAAAGCTTGCGGTCTATATAATATAGAATTATTACTTAGCCTTAGAAACAATATTTCTAATAATGTTCGCGTGAAATATATAAAATTTAAAAAAATAAAACATAAAAGTTAAATGAAAGAAACAATTTTATGACACTTGGCGCGCATTTATAATGAAATCATAAAGAATTGTATAATAATATTCAATTTCAAAAGGCTAAAAATGGAATATATTAAATATGTACTTTTTATGTCGAAACGATTTGAATATGAAATTGGTGAATTTTCATGCGACAATGATACAACAATTTCTGTTTTGTATTTATATAATTCAAAATTATATACAATTTATTATAATTTTTCCATAATATTACATAAATACAATATATGCTCACTTACGCTTGCCTAAATAACCCCAAATATAATAAATAATTAAATATCCTTACAGGAAAAAAATACGCGACGTATTATATATACATTAAATATTATATAGTTCTATACTTTAAATTGTATATAACATAAAAATATATAATACATAGGTATCAACTTAATAATATACCTTAATTCAAAGAGGGGCTTTGCTATATATTTTATATATATGAAAGGAAAAACTTTTTCTGATTAGGAAAATTCAAGGCAATATCTAAAAACCTATAGGAGCTGTATATAATTTGCGTTTTAAGCATAATATAAAATATTGTATAAATAAGTTGTAATTTTCAAAGTATATAATATATGCGAGTTTGTATATATAATATTGTATGAATTTTATTCTAAAAAGCTATACAATATGAAAATTATATATTTCTGTTATATATATACATATATTTATAAGCTTATATTGCTAAAGCTACGGTTATATTCTGCTATGCGTTTACCGCGATATAGGTATATAACAGACACGAAGTGTGAACATTTTCTCTAAGGAAGCATTTTTAAATTCATAGTAATCAATAATTTTTCTATCCAAATTCTTTGAGTAAAAAAAATATGGTTGCTCAACAAATTTATTGTAACTAGGCTTTTTATGGAGAAAAAAGGATGTACCGTAATTTTTATTGTTTTATATCATACAGTAAATAATGCACTCATCTAACGCCATATCTATCAATCTCGAGATGAGAAAATTTATGTGAGGAAAAAAACTTAAAAGCTTAATGATTTTAAAATTACTCAGCTCCGCCTGAATGATTCTGGATTTAAGGTTGAAAATTTGAAGAGCGCTTTTTATAGCATCAACCTGTACATTATTAAAAGCTTCTTCACTATCCATGAAGGCCGCTAGTGTATTTTTTTTTATATCCATAATTTATAGTATCCGTGGACCTATACCTTTGCAGTAGGCATGTTGCGATCTTGATAGAAGACTTAAATCAAAATGGTTGTGAATCTCTAGATCCAAAATACGTTCCAGTGTCTTTAAAACGAAGCAAGTGACGCTAATTGGTCAAAAATCCTTAGCCGAATCATGGCCTCTTCTACTAACCTTTGGAATAAAAACAACTTTGGAACACCTCCACGAATGTGGTATGTATCCTAAACTGAGACTACCTTTGAAGAGTGAGGAAATCCAAGGAATAACAATTTTCTTGGTATGTTGCAACATAGCCGGCAAAATACCATCCTGGCCAGCTGAGTTGAAGGGAGAAAAACTGTCAATAGTCCAGTCAATTCTACCTCTTGTAACCACTGAATGATACCAATCAGAGGATGTGGCAACTAAACTAGCTACTGAAGCGTTGTTAATTGAGGGCACAGAGCACACAGGAAAAAGGAACTCGATGTACGAATGCGCCAACATATTTTAGGGAATTTATGATATATATTTTAAGGTAATATGCCGTGTATGGAATATTCGTCACTGGACTAAAGGTACATAAAATAAAATATTATTGTTATTAAAGCTTTGCATGTTGGAACTGTATATACGGTAATCTTGCATACATAATACACAATTATAATGTTTAATACGTATGTTTTGTCTTTTTATACAATTTTTTTATTTTTCGAATACAACATTTTTCTGTAACGATGCGATTTCAAAAGAATTTGCATTTAGTTATAAAACTTGCAATGTTAATTTAATTTCTAGCATACGATTATAAAATGTTTTAGATTTTATTGTTATGTGTGTGTAGGATGTAAGGTATATATATACCATATTTATACAAATATTTAATCTGAATCTATAATATTTGTATTATATACGCAGTAGGATATATATAGTATATAATTCCAAGCAAAGGCGTAGCGTCATACAAGCGTAAAAAGCGCCGCTTCTCTCTTAATTTTGAAGAAAACTAATGTTAAATATAAATTTTTGCACTTTTTATATAATTAAAAATATTTTCTTTTTAATTTTTTTATTTACTAAATTATAATTTAAGTATAATATGTAATTATTTTATTTTTTAGTTATTAAATATTTTATTTTATTTTTGCTAAATACAAAAACAAATCAAAAAAGTTATTATATAAACTTAAAAACCGCCTTCATCAATACTAAATAAGTTTATTTATTTTCTATTTAAAAATTGTGTGCTAGCATTAGTGTTCTTATTATTTGCTGAGAATAAGGTCCAGATGCGATTGGTCATATGAATATATTTTTGAGAGAAAAATATCCTTGTAATGCTTTACACTGAGCACTTCAATTATTGTATGTTGACAATTTTTAAAAAGCAATGTAAGAAATTGCTAGAAACATTTTTAATTACGCCTATAGCATCCGTATAGAGTCTTAAAGGTGTTTTATTACGTTAAAATGAATAAAATTTGTATTATGTTTATTTTTGCGCAATACAATGAACTAAGAACGACTAAGTGCTTTAGCCGTTTTATCGATAGATAGAAAGAAATTCAAAATTCCTTCGTTCATTATTGATTTATTTGTAACATTAACAATCATAATTTGATATATATTTTTTTAATATTTAAGACCCCAAGCTTTTCAAGTATCACGAGACGCCACTACCAGTTATACTGTTGGCTCAATTGAAAATAACCATAATTTTAATTTAGTTACCATCTGCACCAAAATTTCACGCATCGCCTCTGGTAACCAAGCTATATAATATGTAGGTTAAGTTTAAGTGGTTTATATGGAAATTATATATTATTGAAAGTGTTTGCATGTTGCATAACATTACGTACAATCATCATAAGTTATTATTTTATTATATTGTAACAATGTATTAAAGTTATATTCGTCGTATATATAGGTAGTTATAGTTTAACAACTTTTCGTCTGAAATTTATATTTTTTTAAATTGAAGTTGGAAAATAATAGAATATTTTATAAAATTTTCCAGACATATAACTTAATTATTAGAGAAGATTAAAAAAAATCCAATCAATATTTTCACTTGAATAAATAAAATATAGAAATATGTTTACCAAATAAAATATAACTTCTTAATTATAAGCCTTATCGAAATAATAATATTCGTATACACAAAAAATCATTTGCTAAGCTTAAATTATATATAGACAAAAATTCTGAGAATCATTAACACTAACGAATTGATTGCAATTTTTGTTTATCAGTTTATAAAAATGTTTACAATACATTTCAGTAAACAAAACACAAAACATATTTGATTTCTATAGAAATTTACAATAATTAAAGATAATAAATTATAATCTATACTTGCGAGTAGTCAATATATAATATTTTGACTGTGTAAATAAATATACAAAATATTAAGTTAACAAAATTTGATCTTTATAAATTATATAGCTAATACAGGCAAGATAAGATAAGAAAAACTTCCATTTATAATAATATACTAAGTGTATATACATACATCGTACTTTATATGTGATTTGTGTGTTAATACAAAATACAATATTTGTTGTATTTTTAAATTATTTAATTATTGAAAGAAAAAACATCAAATCATTAGATTTATATATTATATTATATTAGTGTACATAATTTTATTGTAGTCAGCATAGAGTAGTGAGTAGCGTCACGGCTTTGTGTCAAAGAGGTTCCGGGTTCGAGACTCGACAGGGTCAAAAAAATTTCACAACTGGACTACCACCTTTCATTCGCAGGTGAT
>JANSTW010061377.1:0-11220 GCA_027564275.1 Diadocidia ferruginosa
CACTGGCTAACATATCGCTATAGTCTATGCCGGTTGCTATGTAAAATTAAATTTGATCGTGGAGACGTTATAAAACGCAGCAACAAAACAGCCGTGTAGACATATCTATATTTGGATTATCTTTGCAAATATTTATTTTATTTATAACTAATGACAGCTGGAAAAATATCGACAATAACGAGAAACATATCATAATAGCCCTCATCGAAATTATCTCTGGTATCGAAATTCCATATTAGCTATTTTTATCAAGTCGAGTTTCATGATCGGGCCTCTGCTAATATTTATATAAATTAGCAAATTTACTTTAGAATACAATACATATTATTACGTTCTCTGAAAATACTTTGAGGATCTTTAGATCATTGCAAAAGTATTTTTATATCGAATTTTCGAGTGATCTTTCCTTTAAAATAAGCATAACCACACGTTGCTATGACAACGCGGGAACATTTTTAAATTCCATACAACTATAGTATACATTGAAAACTTAACAAAATGATCGATCATTTTAAGAGTATTTTGAAAAAATGCATACTTACCATATTTTCGCTTAAAATGGGCCTACGCGTGAGTCGGTATGACAACGGGAACATTTTTTAAATTCACTAAAATTATCGTTTTCATTGAAAACTTCGTAAAATAACGTTTCACGAGCATTCACTCATTTCGAAAGTACTTTTAAAAGATGCGCACCATTTTCCCGTTAAAATAAGTACTCACAAGCTGCTACGACAACGGGAACATTTTTAAATTTCAAATAACACTTGTTTCGGTTAGTCTTCCTGCTACCTTCTGCTTGCCTGTTACTTTTAGTAAAAATTTCCATAAAAAAATCTAAAAAAATTTGTATGGTTTCTCTAAAAAAAGTTGTGAGCTTCGCCGCATCAAGCTTCTATTAAAGCTAAACAAGCGAGCTTAGATAAAGCTTAGGAGGGAGGCAAAGCCCCTCTCAAGATTTTGTTGCTTAAAATCTCGAAAAACATTTGTATGACTTACTTGAAAAAAAAAAATGCGAGGAGCTTCGCCGCATCAAGCTAACAAATTAAAGCTAACAAATTATCCCAAATTAAGCTGGAAGGGCAATGCTCCTCGCAAAAAAAAAATCGGGAAGACATATGAATGGTTTTCTAATTTTAACAAGCAATTTTAGCAATTTTTTTTACTAACGTAGAAGGATGTCTATAACCGAAATCAGTTTTTTAGAAATTTTAAAATGGTCCCAATGTCGTGGCAGCTCGTGTGTAGGCTTATTTTAAGCGGAAAAATGATGCGCATCTTCTAAAAATAATTTTGAAATTATCGCGGGTGATCGTTAAAGATCCTTTTGAGAAGTTTTCAATGAAAATGAATTTAAAAATGTTCAAATTTTTTAATTTTATTTTATGCGAAAAAATGGTGCGCATCTTCTAAAGATCCTTATGAAATGATCAATACATCAAGTGATATCAAAAGATCATTTCGAGAAAATTATAAAAATACTTGCTCATTTATCGAGTGCAGATTTTGAAATATCATTTTGAGAAATTTTCAATAAAATCGAGAGTAGTTGAAAGAAAAGGTATTAACCTATATTTTGTGTAGTATTCTTGATAAAATTTTGTTATGTCCATTCCTTGAAACAGTTTTTAGTTTATTTTAAATCTAATAAATCACTTCTGCGGTTAGTCTATGGCCATTTTGCCCATTTTTCTATCTGATACTATGCGGTTTTTATTGACGGTGGAGTTTTGTCAGCATCACTCGCACTAACCATATTTTCTGGTGATCAGTGGAATAATATTATTAAGAATACTTAATTTAATTTTTTTAAATTATTATCGTGTTGTATAAATAAAATTTTTGAGAGTCGAAGCGGGTCTAATGCAAAAAATATATTAAGGGATCGTCTCAGTTTGACATCCCAAAAAATAGCGTCGCGATTGCACTATGGAAGCTTTTTTTTATTGTGAAATTTGAACAAAAAGCGTCGGTTTGAACAAAAATTCAGCCTACTTTTTAGACGTTATTCGTTAAAAAATTGGAAGAAATCAGAAATTGAAAAAAGCTTCTATAGGACCATAAAGAATGAGGTAATGAATCTTCAAGCAAAATTTCAAAGGGATAGCTTGAAAACTGCTCCTTTGAGAGTGGATACCATTTTGACAAAGGAATAACGATATAACGGCGGACAGCCGCGCCAGACACTGGCTTTAATGACCTCATATCGACCACTCCAATTAATATATAATAACTCAAAAAACAAAATTTTTCAGGAGAACGTTTTTAATCTTGTTTTCAATTAATTTGAAATTGCTCCGTTAAAGTGGATTTACACTGCAACTGTCGATATGTAAAAACCTGTGTACTTTTAAATATTCATATTATTTTTCGGATACTCGGGATTTGGCAGAATTATGAATCAAATTTTGTTGTCTCTATTTAATGACTCAGCTGGGCAGGAAAGAGGTTCAAGAAAGGTGGAGTCAGATAGATCCAACAAACATGATTTTTCTTCGCGTTTACAATTTGATTTCTATTATTGTCTAAATCCTAATAATCCTGTTTAAGTGATAAAAGGGACCGGATTTGGTGGGATCATTATTCAAGTACATGGCTCTGTAAGGATTATTGTTTGGAAAGGAGATGATGTTACAAGTCGGCCAGAGAATCCTTTGAGAACATTTACAGAATATGATATTTCTGAGGAGGCGGAAAATTCTAGGAGTTTTGTAAGAAACCCGCCAAGGACCTCTCTTCTTTGATTATGAAAGGACCATATTTATTGCGATAGTACTGTCCAGTGATGAACATTTGTTGTCTCTATATGTGGGCTTGTTTTAGAAGGGTGTTACAAAAAGGTGGAATCTTACAGAACTAGTAAACATATTTTTCCAACACATTTACAATTTGATTCATAATTCTGCAAAATCCCGAGTATATGAAAAAAAATATGTATACTCTGTTTTCTACTATATTATACCTCATTGGTTTAAATCAAACTTTTTACTTTTTACTCACAAGCCAAAAAGAGAAAAGAGAATAATTTTCTGTACGTGAAAATTCACAATTTATCCGAGAAACGGCATCATTTGTGCACATTTGTCATATTGTTTTGTTTATCATTTTTGTGAGCGAAAAAAAATCACTTTTTATATTAAATTTATTAAAATATAGTAATAATATTGAAAATAAATCTTATCTACGTCATCCTAGAATACATTATTTCCCTTTCATCAACTTCAATGCTTCAATTCCTTGGAAAACACCGCTATTCAATCAATTTCCACACCACAACAATTCAAAAACGTCACAAAGAAAACTGATAAATTACCAAATTTGTAATTCACATTTTTATCCGAAATTCCACAAATTAATACCTAATCGATTTACAAAAATAAAAAGACGAAAATCACAATATGGAAAATGTGCACAAATGATACCATTTATCGGATAAATTGTGAATTAATACGCACACTAAAGTATTCTCTTTGCTCTTTTGGCTTTTTGGCTTGTGAGAAAAAATATAAAAGTTAAGTTCAACCAAACTTTTGGCATTTCCAAATTTTGTCTGGAAATTTTAGAAAATCCATGTTTGCCCTGCTTTGAATCGTCGCATAAAAGAGGCTTATGTATTTTTTTAACAGTCAGTTATTTAAATTTAAAAAATTCAATTTTTTTCGAAGATCTTATCTCATATGAAGATTGATCATAAATTACTGAAGTATTTTATAGGGAAATTTGTTGTTTACTTTAACTGAAGAAAACGGCTGATTTTTGATTGACCCATTAAAATCAAAATGTTTAAGTCTTTCATGACCTTAAATGGTGGTCCAGATATACAAAAAAAGAAATCACTTAGTTTAAATTGAATTAAAAATAAAATTAAGACATCGACTTTAAAGCGGAACGATTTGGATTTTCTAAAAATGTTACGAAATTTCAATAGATAAGATCTCCTCATTTTATTGAACATATCCATTGTCTTTTTATATATAGTCACACCATGGTAGTACGATTTAGTAGTACGGTCGTACTACCATGTAGTCACACATTGAGAGAATATTTCAGTGGCGACATCTTTGGGAAGCTAAATTAAACATTGCATTTTGTATAGACATTTATTTTTTATGGTCATAGGAATATTTTCAAAAAATTCTTACTATCTGATTCCAATAATATGCATAATTATTTTTTGTTTCAATTTTCTCACAAAATTTTGAGAAAAATGCAACAAACCTTATCTCAAAACAGGTGGGGCCCCGAGTAGTAGAAGATCTAAATTTAAATTAAACCACATTTTCATATTTTTACAAACATAGATTGTTTTATTTATTTAATATTTTTATATATAATTTCTATTAATTTTAAATTTTTCTCAATTTGTACGGGTTTTTTGTGCTTCTTTAAATCTATAATATGGTTTTTTATTCAATGTTTTTTTTTTCTTTTTGGTTACATTACAACTTCAATATTGTACTTTGTAGTGGCACAACATAAAAAATGAACATTAATTTCAATTAACGGGTATGAATAGTTTTTCATCTGTAGTAGTAAACCCAAATGTAATATTTTTATATAATTCTCTTAATTAAATAAATAAAACTACTTTTAAATAGTTAATAATAATAAATAATAATCTAAATTTTATGACACATTTTTGGAGACCGAGTTTGGGTTTTTATTTTGTATTACACAACCATTTTTGTGATTATTATAGAAACATTAAAAAAACTATTAATTTGACTAGAATTTCTCAGGAATATTTTTTTTTATTTTTTGGCAAAAGATACAATGTTAGTGCAAAATGGTTGTTATACTAAGGGCAAGGGATATGACTAACCAAAAAAAGGCCCGAAAACAAATATATTCGATATTAAATAATAATTCCGGGTGAAAATTAAGAATAAAGATGGATTTTCTGGGATTAATATCGCACAAATTGTATCCCTAATATTTTAATGCTGCAAGACAGCTATTACGTATTAACGTCAATACATGCCAGCATTGACTGACAAAAACCAACATATTTCGAACAAGTTCATTATGATGTATGGTATCGTAAGTGCCGAATTTTTCACATAATGGTAAATCTAGAATGTTTATTTCGATTTTGTTTTTCTCAAATGTTAAATTGGTTTTGTTTATTTCTAATTTTGGTAAATCTAGAATACTCCCGGATTTTCTTCAAACTTATAAAAGGTAGGGCAGGGGATCGGTTTATAAGCGATGGAAAGATATTTATTATGGGATTCGAATACATAGGTCTAATATAACATTTTTTTAGTAGTTTGTAAAAAGTAAAGCTACCCATTCTTCGCCCAAAGACAAGATTTTTCAGTTTGATTATAAATTAGAGCGTTTTGCTCTATCCCTGCGAAAGAAGATCGAGCGCCGCAAACTTTCCATTGATACAAATCATGCAAAAATTGTACTTGAAAATCCACATACAATTATTTGTGTATCGATTTTGATAGAAATCATAACTGATAGACATTTTGGAGCAAACCAATATTCTATTTTTTCACATCTTTATGAGAAGTCGGTAAACTTCCATAGGTTTTGGAATTATTTTCTAAAATATTTTTATTTCCTGAAACCGTGAGTATTGCAAAAATAGACTTTTTGGCACATTATTACATTTTCCATGTTCTGCTAAGTTTCTAAAAAACAAAAATAACAGATTAATATTTTAAAACATGTAGATTTTTCTTATGAATTGGAAATTCAGTTATTCCGATTCATGTAGTTCATTAGATTTTTCAGTAAATCGTTTTTTTCATTTAAAATCATATTTCTCTGATGCTCAATGTCATTGGTGCGTCGAACCTCATCGCATAAGTCCTTTATTTGCTGCAGTTTTTTATCTTCACTTTTCTTATATTCCAGCAGAAATAGTCGAAACCAATCTGGTGGTTCATCGAAATCCGTACTTGTTTTAATTCTTTTATTCTGTGGTGGTCCATCTTCTCGGTCATCATCATTCCCGTTTGAATGGTTAAATTGGTTATAGTGCAACAGTGTTTTTGCCGTCAAGTTCGATGGCATATTATAGTCTGGCGACGGTTGTCGTTGTGGTGATGGTGATCTTGAGTATCTTGTGATCATTTTATTTGAATAGTTGTTTTGATGAAATGTTGAGGATGCCGATTCGGGTGAATTGTGCGGAATGCTGAAGAGGAACGATGAATTCGGAGATGATGTTTTGTAATGCATTGCGGGAAAATCTTTTTTCGGGGATGTACAGACATCGGACAAATTGGTCGTATCGTATGTGTCTGAATGGGTCTCCTTCTTAACGCTGCCTTCATTATAATCTGAACAAGAAGCATCATTATCCTCGTAGTCGCTAGCACTTGTATTGGTGTTGCTAGATCCGATGTTGTGGGCAAAAGCATTTGACACCATTTCGTTGACAAACGGTTCATGTTTGTTTATCTCGAGCATTATGGGAAAGAAAAGCCATCGACATTCTTTACGTCCGGCCTGCTTCAAATTTCGAACAAAAGTTTGCTTTAGGTTTCTGTATTTTTTGTCGCACTCCTGCCACGAGCACTGCAAACCTCTGGACCACAATTCAGTGCAAATGTTCTTCCAAATTTCCTTCTTTTTCAATTTAACAGGACGATCTTTCTGTTTTTCACATAGATACAGTGAAAGTAGCAAAGTGACCGCATCGTTATTCCACACATAGTTGGGTACTTTTTCCGTCATAGGAAATTCTGGGCCAATTGCTTATTGTTTTAATTAAGATCTGGCAAGTTCCACTTGTTATTCTGCACTCAAATTTATAGTATTTTTGCCATTTAATTTCTTCTGCAGAAAAAACGCAAAAAATAAAATCTACTTGCACTACTACAGATTTTCATTTGACATTTCAGATTTTTTTGAGGTTATGTTATGCGAGCAAAGTTGCGATGTGCGGCGCAATTTGGTTGCGTACTTTATTCTATCGTTTGGATGGTAAAATAACGTAACCAACAATTATTGGATTTTTATTAAAAATAATCAAATATTCGCCAATGCATTATTCCAACTAGGCGGCGTTTTTTTTTGTGGTTCGCAACAATAACAAACAAAATATTTTCAGATCAGGGGAGGGGTTCAAACTTTCAGATAAAAAACGTAAAAATTTAGATTGTGACGTCATTAGAAAATATAAAAGCACCATATTTGGAGGATGGATAGAGGGGATAAATACGCGTATTTTCATATAACACACAAGGGGGTCGCTCCCTATTTTTGTAAAAATTTGCATTTTTTGTTTTTTAGGTTATGTTTGTTTGTGGATGAAAGGGGAGGATTCCACCTGCTTTTTACTTATTCTGTTAAAGGAAGATAGGCTGACTTTTGTCATAAAATTTTGTGTAAAAATAAAACAAAATTATTTTTTAATAATTTTTTAAATTTTATTTTCTGTTGAATCTTAAAACTAAATTTAAATTTTATTTTTCTTTTCCCCAGATTAACACCGCTCAATATGCCCGACTATGCCGAAGTGGCCGGCTGCTCAACCTTTAAGAATCCCACATCACCGCTGTACGACAGTTGTGGCGCCTATGCGACCACAAACCTAGTGAAAAATGCCAACATTTTCACCAACAACTTCCACCACACAAACAACAACAAAAAGAGTATGTATTCGGCTCCGACCAGTTGTCACTATAACTCTGACCTATTGGGTGGACATTCGTTTGCCTATTCTGAGTCAAATTACCCAATGCCAAATACGGCTACCAGCAAATCAGCTACCAAAATGAATATTACCGAAAATAAAATGGAAATCATAAATAATTTAAATCGCGCCCAGTCGGCATCATCACAAAGTGTTCCTATCATTCAGCAATTGAATCAAAATGGATTCGGTGGTTACGGCAGTAGCAGTTCAACGGTAGCGGCAAATAGTGCGAATAGTAACGGTAGTACAATTGGCAGCAGTTACGGTCATTGTGGTACGATGAAGCGTAATCGATTGCCGAAAATCGGTCATTGTGATAAAATAAAATTTGGTGGCGGTAGTGATAGCAATCGAACATTGGAACAACCGTTGTTTGTTAAGTCCAAAGAAGATGGTAGTTGGACGACGGTTCATCAAAATAAGACATATCATTTTCAGTCGACGCCAACCATTAACTTTGGCGGTGGATCAAATCTAATTAATAACAGTGATAATATTAGTAAAATTAATTTTAATAGTGGAAATAATATGTACGGTAATAACGCCGTGTCGGCTGCTGCTGCGGCTGCCGCTACAAATGGCAACAACAATAGTGCTTCGCAAATTTATCTAAGTAGTTTTGGAAAAACGGAAAATGTGTAAATAAAATGAATTTTCCAAAACTCACTACCTACATTGTTTAAAATATATTATCAACAGGTAAGCCGAAAAAACATAAAAAAATATTAATTGTAATTATTTTTTTCTTATAAAATTGTAAGAATATTGTGATAATTATTTAAAATTTTAAAAATGCACAAAAATTAAAAAATATTGTGACAATTTTTGTACTAATTTTACATAAATTTTTATTTTTGAAATTAAGGAACAGGCTAATATTATTACAAAAGTATTCACTTTTTGTTGACCGATTAGCCTGTTATTAAATTTAAAATTTTTGTAACATTCACGGTCGTAAAAATTTAAAATTTAATAAATTTTAATTTTTCCACATCACAATTAATTTAAATTAATTAAATATCCTGAATTTTTCATAACATTTTATTAATAATTACTTGTCTTAAATTTGTCCTAATTAACTCATAATTATAATGATTCTGAAATTATGACTTTTAATCACTCCAAAAATTTGGTTTTATCTTTGCTTTTGATTTATTTTTTAATAGATCTCTGGAATTCTAATTTGGAAATAATTTCATTTTTTCATATAAATATAATTGAGTCTTGTCTCTACAATGCAAGTAATCTTGATTTACTTGCTCTTCAGTTTAAGATCTGTCGACCATAGTTGATCATTCGACGAATATATTTATTGAACATAATAAATAGATTGTGATTCTAAAGATGTTTGAAAAAAAAATTAAATTAGTCTATTTGGAAAATTGTCACAATAACATTATAAAATGTGTTTTTAAAATCGTTCTATTACAGTCTCCCCCTCTCATAAAATTGTAATACGAATATTTCTAATAAAAAAAATTAAATATTGTAAATAACTATTATTATGTAATAACCTAATAACACACACAAATTTTGATACAAAAAATAATAATTAAAACTATTACTGAAAAATTATATCTTATAAAAACCTTAAACTACCTGAGATCTCGCACATTAAAAACAAATTTACTAGTCGCTCAAATATTAAATAATAATGTCAATGTTTTCATATAATTTTATTTAAAAAAAAAATTACTTAGAAAGCCTAATTTCTTATCTAATTTTTATTTTGTTTAATTTCATACTAAATAAGTAGGTATCTTCAAAATTTTCGATATTTACGAGGTTCAAAAAATGGAGACAATCTTAATGACTAACTTTAGTTATCGGATCGGTTAGTAAAAACACATCTATAAGATATAGATATATGACATCAATAAGATGTCCAGTGGATATCTTTATTTTATAGATATCTAGCAGATACATATATGATATAGTAAAGATATAAATAATTAAGCTTTTTTATATCTTCATGATATCAATAATATAACGATAATATGCGAGATTTTGAAACTTATAGATAAGTGAAAGATATCGAGAGGATATTAAGTTCAAGATTTTAAAATATAAAATAAATTATATGTAAATATTTAAAAACAGTCTAGTCGGTCTAATTCAAAGCAAAGCTTTCCTCAAATAAATTAACGGGTCTCTCAGAGCAAAGCGTATACCTTGCTTCGCCCAGCCTCAAAAATTTCCTTTTAAACAAATAAGTCAAATGGAGTAAGCTCAGCACCTAAAACTGCATTAGGGACCTACGTTCAATCATTACTATGGCTGAGAATCTACTGGATTTCCAGAAAGTTTTTAAGATAAACATATGATATCGGTACGATAAAAGAATTTTCATTGACATATAATTAAATGTACATATTTTCATTCTCTGTATTTTCGATAAACTTTGTTGTGCGGGTTAGTACTATAAGTTTAAAAAATATGAGAGTTGAGATGAACACAATCAGGTATAATATAGTTCGAAAAGCCTTGTGATTTAAAAAAACACGAATTTCATATATGGCAATTTGTTTATAGCCTCTCCTCTAGTAGTAAAATAACAGAAATCTTTTTGAAATTCGAGGATCATTTTTAAAATATCGAAATAAAAAGATTTTCTCAAATCGCGGCTATTATTTTGTAAATACGAAATTATTTAAAAAATTACTGAAAATATAAATAACTGATTTCAGTGATTACTATAAATTCTGAAATTTACTCGGAAATAATTTCAGATATCGCGATAATCGCAAATTATAAAGAAAATAAATAACGGAAATTATTTCAGAAATTAGAAGTTATTTCGAAAGTCGCTGAAATAATTTCGGAAATCAGAATCATTAATTCAGACATCAAAATCATTTCGAAAATCAGAGCTATTTCAAGAATATAATTTAAAAAAAAATAAGAAATAATTTTGAATATCATTAAAATTATTTCACAAATCACGAAAATTATTTCGGAGATCAGGAAAATCTAGAAGTCTCCAGCCACGCTTGTGTAAGCACAAAAATCGTTTCAAATATCATGGAAATCGGAAGTTACTTCGTTAAATCGTTTAATTTGAGAAATATTAATAACATTAAGATCATTTCAGAAAGTCGTCTTACGGAAATCAAGTTGAACATCAAAATTAAGCAATTGCAGATATCAGAAATAACTTAATAAATCGTTTTGAAAATCAATCAACAACAATATTAGTCAATGCTCTCTGCATCTACCTTACCAAAAATAATAGAGATCTTATAGTCAAACCTCAGCCCTTAAAATATATGAATGTTCAATCTCAGATTGAATTTAGTAATTTTACGATATCAGATTGACAATCTAATATCGAAAAATTACTAAATTACTAGTTCCGGTTGAAGAAGCTATAACGGATGTTTATACATTATAGGAAATCGTTAGAGCTAAATTGAAACGCTACTTTAAAAGCAAGAATTGCTAATAAGTAGCGTTTTAATTTAGCTCTGTCGATTCATTAAAAAAATCCATATCGAGGGTTAAAGTTCAATACCTCGTATGTGCATTTTTTTAAATTTTAGAAGAGGAGCAAAACACTACTTATT
>JANSTW010061388.1:0-11219 GCA_027564275.1 Diadocidia ferruginosa
CTATATAAAGATTGTGTGCTGGTATTAGTGTTTTTATTATTTGCTGAGAATAAGGTCCAGGTGCGATCGGCCCTATGATTGTATTTTTGAGAGAAAATATCTTTGTAATGCTTTACACTGGGCACTTAAATTTTTATTCCTATGTTATAACATCTTACAAATGTTTTTTTCCTTCTAATACAATAGACAAGATGGAATTTTCATTCTCGCGTGGTTCGAACTGTATATATGATATCAAGGTAAAAATTTAAACCAAGTTTTTGATAAAATTATTACCAATAGCAATTTTTATGATATACCTATTCGTGAAGCAACTGAATTAGAAAATTTATTAAAAAGTCAAGAATTTATTTATTTTTTAAATTTGTTTAAGGATATTTTTGTACTGAATTTCAGTCATATTGATATAAAAAAAAAGAAAGTAAAAGCTATATATAATTCAGTCCTGCTATATCTGAACTTTATTTTAAACTGTTTTAAAATTTAAATTTTTTATTTAATAATTTATAATTTACAGATACTTTTGCAACAATCCATGGACGGTACGATGGAAATTAATTCATCACCAGCCCCATCCGAGGTCTCACCACCAAAAGAAACCCGAATAATTACGCCACCATCAGCGATAACCACATCATCATCGAGTACAACAACGAATTCACGCCAAAGACGTGTACATTTCTCAACACAAAACAGTATGGTACAAGTTCCTTCTTCTGATTGCCTATCGTTTCAAAGTAGCAAAGATTCACAACAATTACTGGGCTATGAAATTGTATATAGCAATGAATATGAACCGATTGGTTCGTCTAATCATTATGTGGATATGGAATCGAAACTGGGGCAAGAAGATATCATTGGAAACGGTGGCGGCAGCAACTTAACCAATAATAATATAGAAAAAATAAAAATTCCTCCTGCACTACCACCGAAACCGGCCAATTTACTTAAGTTAAGACACGTTTTAAAAACATCAGCCCCCTCATCATTTCCCCCTCCGCAGACGAAAAGTTCTGCTGAATCCATTGATACCGAAACAGAGCCAGACTATTGTTCAATATCGGAGGTTAACGAAACGATAACGAAAAATTTGGTCAAAATTGTGGCCGATGTGCACAATAATGATGCAAGTTCAACGACAAGTGAAGATGCTAAAACCGACATAACTGATGAATCTTTTGCAGACATACCGAAACTTCCGAACGTAGCCGATATTATATCACCAAAGAAAAAAACTGTAAACAAATTTATAGCTCAAGATAATTATATAACAAATAAGCTATTGGCTCAATCGGAGAAACTGCATCATCAGAAATTACCACACAAACCAATAAAAAATAATAAACTAATTGATATTTCGAATAGTAAAATTCTAGAGGAAATAAACACAAAAAAGTCAATTTTATCCTCAATGTCAGCGCCAATAATTCGAGTACCAATACCAACGAAAATGTTTACAATTAACGAACAGGTTCCCAAACAGCCTGCCTCACAACCAACTATAATTATTCCTGAAAACAAAATGCAAATTCATGCCGAATTCGATTGGTATAATTTAGATGCTGAATATGGAAAATTTGGACAATCTCAAATCATTAGAAATAACAACGAAGACGATCATCATCATGATGTCGAACAAGGAGAAGAATTTCTGATTGATAGCGTTGAGAATAATTTAAATCTCATAAATAAATCAAATGAATTAAGTGTTGAATATAATTTAGATGAAGAGTTTATTTTAACAAATCCAGCCGAAATTAATGAAAAAGATGTTTGCATCGATAATAAGACAATAGATACAGATAATGCGGACCATCATAAAAGTTTACCATTAAAAACGACATTTGGAACACTAGAAAGTGCGACACCACAGAAAACTTTTGATTATTTCTTAAAAGAAACTGGTCTTACCTCAAAGCCATTACCGCGTAAAAGAAAAGTTTATTATTCAGCACCATTTGTATGAGAAATTTATTCTATAGACTTCCATACCTGTGTCTACATTGTCGACTTAATTATGATATTTGGTACATAATTCAGTTTGCTTCAATTTATTCCTCTTCAATGTTACAATATACCAATATATGCAAAAACAACAACCAACATATTTTTTTCTCAACTACTTTTGAAAGCTACATAAAATACCTCATAAATCATCTCCGGATATACATTAATCAATATCATAATCAATCATCAATTAAAATGTTAAATTGATTATTTTTTCTCTCTCCGCATCTTATGAAGAAGAAATTAATTATTTTAAATCTATCCGCTTGTGTAAAAAAAAAATTAAAAATATTTGGTAAAGCTATCTTTTTGCGTAGGTACCTTGGTCAATATATTATAATAAATATTATTTTTATAATAAGGCTTAAAAATGAGTGCTCTTTTATGTTAAAAAATATATATATTATAGTTTTTTGTATGTATATAATTTGCTTATCTATATATTATTATTGTTGTTGTAAAAAAATTTATTATATAATTTAAAAATTATTATATTTAATCGAATTTTATTTATTTAAAATGAAAATCAATAAATTATATTGGAAATTTGATTTGAAGAAAAAGTGAGTTTTTTTTTTGTTGTTGGCGAGGTGTTGAAATATTTTTTGTCAGATTTCATTGATGTAACTATATGTTTAGACTGTCCCTTATTTTCGAAAATAGGAAATTTCGATATTTCATTATATCATCAAAATATGCAATTTTTATAGTTTTCCTATAAAAATTTTAAACCCTACTCTACCCTTAAAAAGAATTTTTCTATCTTTAAATCCAAACCACAGTATGTTTGTGGAGGCTAAAAGGGATGGACCATATATAACTTAATTTCTGAATCTTTAGGCAGCTGAGCATGTGCTTATGATGTAATTTTAAATTTTTATATTTTATTACAATTGAAGACAAATTTTTAGTGGGCCCATCAGAAAATTGTATTTTGATTTTTTTCATATAACGAACGGACAGTCTAATATTTATATTATACTTCACCGTTGGACCCTTTTTTTGTACATGATGTTTTGAACAAGTTATTAAAGATTTATTATAATTTCTGCTTTATTATTTCTCTCAAAATAATTCTATAATTCATCATAAAAATTCGCTTCAGCCTAATACATTAAAAATCAATATGGTGGATTCAAAATTGCATACAATTACAATTTAAATTAAACAAGAAAATACATTTACTTTGCTTCCGGCAATACCGATATTAGAATTTTAAATTCAAAATAGGCGCATCAATGGCACCCTAAAAAAAATTCACTAATTTTATTTAAAAAATTACTCGGGTGTTTTACATTTTATCAGTTAAAAAATATTAAATATTTGGTCGAGAACCTGCGTTAAATGACATTAGATAGTCCGTCAGACATTTTTTTTTTCTTTATTTCAATTTTTATATATACAATAAGGAAACTAAAAAAGCACAAAGCTTGTGTATTAGTCTATATATAGCTTATATTATATAGTTCAAATATATTGGTGATTAAAGTGGTATCTTTGTAAAGAAAATAATATTTATAATTCAATTAAAAAATAATTCAAAGTTTATAAAAAATATAATTAAAGTTAAAATTAAGGGTTTTTGTTTTAAGGAATTTGTTATGATTATAAATGATCTAATAATTTTTTTTTAAATTCTATGATATTACTAGAATGTTTTATTGTTGTTGGAAGCTCGTTATACAGCCTGAACCCTTTAGCTATAAAAGTATTCTGCCCCACATTTGTGTTAGAGGACTGTATATATATGTGAGAATGCCTTCGTGTTGTGTGATTGTGGATATTTGCATTGTATGTGATGTTGAAGTTATGCTTTATTAAATTATTTTTGATTTGATATGCTAGAACTAGAATTTGATACAATATTATTTTATTTAATGGTTTAATTTTATTGGTATATAGTTCAGCCGTCGCGTGAAGTTTGGAGTAGCCATATATTATTCTCAGAGTTTTATTTTGTAATATTTTTAGTTCATTTATTTTTGTTGTGGAGGCGTTACTCCAAATTGGGCATAAATATTTTATATGTGACATAATATATGCATGGTATATGTTCCATAATGCTTCATTATTTAGACAATATCTTAACCGAAAGATGCAAAATGACATCGAACGAATTTTGTTTTTTATATTATAAATATGGTCATGCCAGTTAAGTTTACTGTCTAGATGATTATGCCTAGATATTTAGTAGCAGATACTAAATTTAAGGTTGCGTCATTTATTACTATCTTTGGGAGTTCATCTAACTTTATAGCTTTATTTTTCTGAAATATAATGAAATTGCTTTTATTGATATTCATTTTAAAATAATTTTTTTGAAAATAATTGTTTAATGAAATCAGGTCATTCTTTATATTTTCGAATAATGTTTCGATTTCGCAACTAGCATACATAATAACAGCATCGTCAGCATAGAGTTGAATTTTCCCTATTAAATTCAAATCAAATATATCGTTAACGAAAATAGTAAACTCATAAGCAGATAAAATTGACCCTTGTGCTAGACCTGTGGAAAGTGTTGTTTATGTGCTGTATTTGTCGTTAATTTGTATAATTTGTTTCCTATTATTGTGATGTGATTTTAAAATTTTTAGTTCTTTATTTACTATACCTATGTTCTCAAATTTTTTAAATAGTATATCGTGCTGGATAGAATCAAATGCTTTTTCTAGATCAATGAAAACACAACTAACATAATGTCGTTTATCTATATTTGTTTCAATAAAATTCAGTAATTGAGTGCACGCGGCTAGTGTATTTGATTTATTTACAAACCCAAACTGATTTTTATTTATGATATTATTATCACTTAAAAAATTTTCGAGTTGGATTTGTAATACTTTTTCAAAAATCTTTGCTGTTGCTGGTAATACTGATATTATTCTGTAATTATTTATGTCTAATTTGTTTTTTTTTGTGAATTGGAATGGCTTTGACAACTTTTAAGCAGTCTGGAAAAATACCGTTTTTTATATTTTAATTTATTAGAGAAGCTAATTGTTCAGCTATTTCATTGGATAAATTTGAAAAGAACTTCATTGATATGTTATCATATCCATTAGCTGCGTTGTTATTTAATTTTTGTATGATTTGTTTAATTTGTTCAGCAGTAGTTTTATGTAAGAAAAAACTCGAAATAGGTACTTTTATTGGATATTGTTGTTGAAATATAGGGTTATTAATAATACAAATATTGGAAAAAAAGTTATTGAATTCATTGGCAATGTCTAAAGGATTTGTTATAATGGTATTATTTATTTTAATTGCTTTGACAGTTGATTTTTCATTTTTGGTTTTATTGAATATAATTTCATTTGTTATGGACCAAAATTTTTTATAGTCAGTTGCATTGTTTTGGAATTTTTCAGAGAAATAATTCTTTTTCGCTATTTTACTGGTATAATTTACTTTGTTTCTATAGAATATAAATTGGTCATTAAAATATTTATTTTGTTTGTATTTTGTTTTAAGTTTGAAGAAAAAATTTTGGTTTTTTATATCTTGGAGTAGCGAAAAATTTATCCACGGTTTTCTTATATTATTTTGTTTGGTTTTAAATTCTTTGACCTGTGTATTTTCCAAAATAATATTTTTAATTTTTTCTATGAATGATTCTATTGTATTTACATTGATAGATTCTAGATATTGCTTTGATATATTATTGTAATTTAGTATTGTTTTTCTTCTTAGTATATGTGGTACCTGAGTTGTATTATGTAAGGTTGTATAGAAGTATCTATGGTCTGTTATATGTGTGTCATTTAATGATAAGCTGAATTCGTTATTTATTAGGTCAGTTATTTGGTGGTCAATAATAGAGCCGAGAGTGTTACTTAGTCGCGTACAGTACTCTCCATTTAAATTATTTAGAAAAATATGTCCAGCTGACAATACCGTGTCAATGTATTCATCGACCTCGAAATCATTATTTTTATTTAATAAGTTTAAGTTAAAGTCCCCGATATAAATAGATTTTTTATATTTGTTTATTATATTTGTAAATTCTGATAGAAACCGTAAATAGTCGGAATGTGGTGCCTTATAGATTGCAAATATATTAAATTTAAGTTTATTTGTTATTATATGAATACCTACTATGTTATTGTCATCAAATTCATTTTTATATATTAAATTTCCTTGGATTGAGTTATGAATATAGATAGCACAGCCTCCTCCACGAGACGGTCGATTACAAAATATTGCTTCATAGTTATCTAAATTATAGTTATTAATTTCATCATTATAAATCCATGTTTCGGTTAGAACTATTATATGTGTTAATGTGTTATGTGAATTTAATAATAATTCTAAATCATGCAGTTTGTGTCTAAGGCTTCTAATATTCAAATAAAGAATATTAAGATCATTTAAATTTGTGTTGTGTATTATATTATTCAAAAAGTGATTAATATTAATGTTATTATTGATATCTAAATCTAAATTAATGTTGTTTGCAGGCATTTTTGTTAGTGTATTTATTATTAGTTATATTATATAGTGAATAACTTACATTAAAAATTAGTATTGTTAGTAGGGTTGTTAAGTAATTTTAGATCGATTTCCAACTTATTTATGTCGTCCATAGTGCGTAGCTTATAGATTTTTGATGTTTCGGTGTAACGCGCAAAAATTGATCCATTTTTATACCATACGAATTTTATGTTATATTTTTTTTTAAGTTGTGATGTTTCATAATGGATTTTTTTGAAGTGGTTTGTGATATATTCATTTATATAGATTGATTTGTTTTGATTATTATTATTTGTAGTGGTTTGAAGTTGTTTAAGGAGAATCGGACCATTTTCTTTGAATTTCGCCAGAAGTTCTTGTTTTAGTTCATGGGAGTTTAGCTCTACTAGGATTGTTGGTTCAACATTTCTTTGGTTTTGCTGTTTATTGTGGATACGGCTTGCATGTAAAATATTTTCGTCTTCGGTGTTCACAGCCAACAATGAGGTTATGTTCTTAGTAATATTTTTAATATTTTCTGTATTAACATAAGGAATTCCACTTATCGTAACATAATTTTT
Organism: Diadocidia ferruginosa; assembly: GCA_027564275.1. NCBI lineage: Eukaryota > Metazoa > Arthropoda > Insecta > Diptera > Diadocidiidae > Diadocidia > Diadocidia ferruginosa. Next base: position 7,041 of record JANSTW010061388.1, read on the forward strand.
GTACTGCTGTTGTTGAAAGTATCCGAATTCCGATTCCATATAAGTCAGCCGTGTCTTTAGACTTATTACTTCTTTTTTTAGGTTTTTATTTTCGTTTTCCATTTTTTTGTAGTGAGCATTTAATTCATCAAATTTGTTGGATAAAAAATCTTGCGATATTTTAAGTTCATCGAATTTATTCGATAGAACTTCTTTTGTACTATTTACCTCCGCCAGTATTTTTGTTTGCATATTTTCCATACATTTTGTTAGCAAAGCCATTGATGGTTCTGTGTTTTTTGGAGTCACATTTAGCTTTTTTTGGTTTTCCGTATCTGATGACGCGCTATCAGATCGAAGAAAAACAGTTTTTGATGGTGGTGCCATTTTCTTTTGTTTTTTTATAAATTTAGTTTTATTGGTTTATACTATTTTTCTCAATAAAACTTTAATTTATATTTATTATAGATGTGTTATTTAAGTTATTTTAATATAAATTTAACTTTAATAAATGGTTTTAATTTGTAAAATATTGATTTTAATTTCTTTGTAAAATTTGGGCTGTCAAACTACACCGATACCAATACTTAAAATTTTACTTTGATATACCTATATAAAAAAACAAAACATTTTATCAAAACCTTCCCTTCACCGAACTTTTCTAGATACGCCACTGTCGACATTTATCAAAGTTTTACCTATCGATAACTTTCGATAGTTATCATTATTTTTGTTTCATAACTATCGATAGTTATCGATAGGTAAAATTGTTGATAATGATATTATATTAAAATTATTATTCTATCAGGACTAAGTTCGTAAACTAAAAAAGTTTAATAAACCGAGCATAATAAACCATAACAAAAATATAATTTTTAGCTGTCAAAGTTTAATAAACCCCAGGTTTAACACAGTTTACGAACGATATTTTGGTTTAAAGGTTTAAGTTGTCAAAACTCCAAAATAAAAATAAAATTAAATTTTGTTCATAATTAAAAATAGATATGGACCAAAACTCAGACTGTTACGTTACATTTTCACGTGTTTTTCAACAAACATTTAACAAACAAATATAGACAAAAAGATAAAAATGATGAATTTATTTTCATCAAAAAAATTCAAAACATTATATTATAGCCGATAAGAAAACGTTGAAACGTCTTCGTAAATTTTTATTATTTTGAGGCAACGGAAGTATGGGTCTGGAAGATGAAGTTCCAGGATTATTAAAGTTAGTTTCCGATTGAGTTCTTACTGGATAAAGTATTTGGTAGGGGTTCTCATTTCCCGGTCATTTCGGATCCCAGGATCCCAGCGACAATTTTTTCTGCATCCCGGGAAAAATCGGGATTTCTTGTTCTTTTTTTTAAGAATTGTGGAATCGTTTTTGTAATTTGCATATTTAAAAATGTAAATAATCCAACTACTATAGACCTTTTGCGTTTTTAACAAACAATTTCTTGAGTTTTAATCATCATCATCGTGTCCTTTACTTCAAAGCGAGGGAGCAAAGGGACCATTTTACCTTATTTTATGTATCTGATAATTGTGGTTTAGCACATATTATTATTTTTATTTTTTAAACATTCGAGGTTTTCCTAATTACCTTTTTTAATTTATAATATAAACAAAATCAAAATATTTCCCTATAGAAATAAATTACGCATGGTTCACAAATAAATTTACATTCAATAAACTGGGTAACAAAGCGGTGATGCTATATATTTGCCACATGCTATGGATTTTAATAACAACTTTTTTTAAACCAGAGGTGATCACTGTGACGGCAACTCAAAATAATTTAGTATAAACATGTGAAGAGAGAATAGACGATATATTGGTACACTTCAAATTATAATATTTTTCTCTGTACATTTATACCGCTAGCAAAACAAAACAAGTTGACGATTTTCTAAGAACAATGAAGCGTACGAGAAGTACATTTTGCTCCCCGCTATAGAAGACAATTTAATAAGTCGCGATTTTTATCTGTGGATTAAAGTTTTTCGAAAACATCCGATTATATTATTTCGCTTTTTCCTGGACGTTCTAGTAATCGCACGAAATTCGATGGAAAACCGGTAAAAGCTTTTTGAAAAAAAAAAATCCATTCCGAAGCAACAGTGAAAATACCATAGATGAAGACAACTAATTCCGTTGATTTGTTTCTTCTTAATCGGTTCATTGAAGTTTTTGGAAAAAATTACAATATTTTTTCTGGAAAATCTAGAAATCACAAAATTCGATGAAAACCTCGTAAAAATGTAAAGACTTCAAAAATAGTAAGAACGTATAAGTATAAGAAATCATCATCTCAACTATAAGTTTTCATGAATAGTATTGTCCATATATCCATATATACATATATGCTGATGAAGATTGAAAAATCTGAAATAATACTATAAGGACTGACAAAAACCAATTTTTCAGATGTGATTTAATATACATCATTATAACAAAAACATCAATATTTCAATATTACACTTTCAATAAAAATAATTCGGAAGAATTGTTAGAAAATATATAGATGTTATGTTAACTTAGTTCTTGGGTAAAATGAAAAAGTATTTGCCATTTTAAAAAAGGTAATTTTAACACATAAACCTATACGTCTATGATTTTTGTGTAAAGTTCCTAGTGTATTTTGTATATTCGTCAATTTTAAAAACGTACAAAAAAAGCTTCAAATATTTTTGTATTGATCTCTCCATATAAATATTACAACATTGTTGACTAAATTAAACAAAACAATAAAAAAATTCCATACCTCAATTAACAAATTATTCAAATGTCGAACATTATTGTCAGCACTTTTCACCACTTTGTTATTTTTCCGATAAATTGTCTCGATAAAACTTTGCTGATGTTCATTGTCATTTATCAAATAACTCTCCCGATTTAAATTATTGATTGTAACGTTTTGTTGTTTATTTGTTAAGTTTTCCGCGATTGTCCCGTTTGAATAATTATTATCAATTATTTGCAATCGATTTAAATTGAAATTATTTTTTTTCGAAAATGTCACCACCGAATCACTTGTTGTTATTGTAACATTTGGATTATCCTCATCGTCAGTTATAGTCGTATTGTTGGTGCTGTTGCTGATGGTATTACTGTATTCTGTGTTTCCGGTTGTTGTCCATTTCGTATCCGTTGATGATAAAATTTGTTGATCATTCCGTTTTATGTTTTGTTGGTGAAATGATGAATTTTTATTGTTGAGGTGATTTTCGTCCAACCGATTTGCCGATGTTATTGTAGACTGCAATGTACTGGATATTGATTTACTTGGATCATTATTGTTTCCATTATTATGCAAAAAGCCAACTGGCTGTAAAAAACGCATTTTGTTTTCCTAGAAAAGAAAAAAACTCGTATTATTTATTGGTAGTTTGGTTTTGGTACGTGTGTGACATGAATACTAAAAGAAAATCCGAAATCTACCACATTGTTATTAAATAATATTAAAGATATTGTGAGATATGTTTTCAATAAAGTATAAAAATTGTTTATAACACATTTATGGTGTAAAAAATTTCTTTCAAGACATTGCAGCATAACATGTATAGCTCGCAGCGACACAACATATTTTTTGCATATAATAATATATCCCTTGTTCTAACACAGCGATAAAACGATTTTTTTATGCTTTTCGCTTATACGAGCATAACTTTTCGAAATACCAAAAATTAGAAAAATTCAAATTTATTTTGTAACATATTGAAGACAGTAACCAAATATTATGTGTTTTTTTCTTTCTTATATATAATATATGTGCAAGTTCCATCCATTTATGTATATATAGCTTAGAAGACAATAAATTTTATCCTTAAAATCTAAACAACGAACAAAAAAAATTGGATAAATTTATTCTGTATTTTAGACATGCGAGTTAAGTATGGGGGCTTGGTTTTGACAGCGTTTTTTTTGTAAAAATTTAAGATAAACCCAACGCATATGAAATGGTTCTGCCTGAAAGTTTTTTAGTTTAATACTGCTTGATATACCGACCTACAGCGATTAACGGTGAGTACCGGAACTACTAGTTCAAATAATGTAAAAAAGAAAAAAATCATACTTCTTTCGTGTCATTCTCATAGAAAAATTGTTATAATTAACTTTAAAAATAAAATTTGGGAAAAAACTCTATTCCACGATGTTTGTATGAATATTTTTTAAATAATAAAATTAAAATTTTTT
>JANSTW010061399.1:0-11219 GCA_027564275.1 Diadocidia ferruginosa
CAGATAAAACTTATATATATTTTTTATTTTAACTAAAAAAAACATTTAAATTTTATAAAAATGTTAAAAATTAATAAAAGTAACCGACAATATTGTGTTTTATAACAGGCTTGTCGTATCCCTTCGTTATTATAAGTGATGTCCTTAATAATAGACCAAGGTACACTGATTCTTAAATAGTTCACTAACCACAATTAATGAAACACTTAACCAACTTTTACTATTCATTAAAAAAATCCATATAATATATGGAGTTTGTATGAAAATTGTACAAGCTTTAATTTAGGTCAAAATTTTTAATAACCTTAAGATAATTGTAAGTAAAATAAAACATTATTAATAAAATACAGGTGAATTGCATATTTCTAATAAAATGCATCTTCAATGACACACATATGTGGTGTTATATATTTTTTAGAACACCACAGGCTCTCTGTTGTAATTTTTGATTTGTATAATGAAACATTTATTTTAAGATTATAATGATAAAAAATCGAAACAACTATATAGCATCGCATGTAAAACCATATTTTTGAGATGATGCACCATGTAAAGTTTATAATTGACATAAATATATACACTGCCAGTATGTTCTTTAAATGTATATTAAAAAATGGGAATTTTAATTTTCATCAAAAGTAATATTTTTTTAAATATATAATATACGTTTCGTTATTGTTCATTAACCTCTTCAGTATCTTTTATGTAAACCAATTTGAATTACTAAAAATAAACAAACAAAAATTTACCATACTTCATCAAAAACGACCGTTATACCCAAAACTTTATAACCGACAATGTTTGATAAATATATGATATTATCTCAAATCATCGTTAAACGCATTCATAAACGTATATACACATTTATTTCTCCTGTTATATTCTCCATATAAAATATTTAAAGTATATTTGGTGGCGCTGTATACGAAGCATTTTATTAAATTGTATAGTAACCATTCAGGCGATTTCTGTGTTAAGTTGTGAAGAGGAAAATTTTTCATGTATTAGAGGAAAAAGTTTAATTTTTTTGGAAAAATTTGAAAAGAAAATTCTATTTAGTTTTTTTTAATACTTTTATTGATGAAACAATATTATGAATGTGGACTAAATCTTTTAACTTTGAGGTAAGTACATGATTGAATTTGAAGAATTTGTATAGAACTTTTCTTTCCGAAAAAGAAAAGTTCGATTTTTCTCAGCTTTTACTATACATATATATTATCCTGGTTATATTATTACAAAAGTATGTGGTATATTATGTAAATATATAATATACTTATATACATTATTGTGTATTCCGAAATTAAATAATTAACTTTTTTTATTGACAAATTGTGCCATATATTTGTGATAATAATCGATATGCGGTCATAAATTATTTCAATTAAATAGAGAATGTATATAGGGGAAAAATTTCTATTACAATTTTCTTTTCATTTTCCGTATGCATATATATGCGTATATATATAGAAATGTATATTGTATATATAGCAACAATCAATATTTTTTGTATATAAGCTTTCACGCGAGAATATTCATCCATAAATTTGTGCAGTCTAAAAAAGAGGGTCATATTTTGTTCATATAGTTTTACATACTATATAGCATTTTCTATGTAAAAATGTTATTTTTTCTAAAAATATTTATGCATATAGGGGTAAACACGATTGACACTAACAATTTTAAAATGATTTTTCATTGTAAAATATATACGCATAATGTATGCATTTATATATTATTATATAGGTTAACCAGTCAAGCGGTAAAAGGAAACCGCGTGTTTTAAGTATAATTACTGAATAAATCAATGTACATTTTTCTAGTGTACTGGCATATAAAAGTAAAAACCAAATTTGGACAATTTGGTCGTTGAAACTTAAATTTACAACATAAAGACACCGGCAATATACTTCTAGGTCTTGACTCCAAAAATAAAAAAATAAATTTTAATAATGAACAACAAACCTAATCCCAGAGTATATAAACACTAAAAACTGACCTAACCAAAATTTGGTCAAATCCATCAACGGGTAAAAATTTTTCGGCCATTTTTACAATGAAAATCGTACAGGGGCACCCCACCACTTTGACCTAGAGAAGAGACTCCAAACGGAACACTAAAACTATCCTCACTAAAATGTATCCTATTCCGTTCTCTGGCTGGTGTAAAACTTTCTTGTATACCTAGTATTTTGTGGACAAAAAGACAGACAGACGTGAAACTTTTTTAGTTTTTCTGAATCAGGGCATCATGAAATCACAAATTGGTCCTGACTATTTGACCATTTTGACGTAAATGAAGGCTTGTATACTATTTACATATATAAACATGCGCTATATAGTAAAAAGAGTTTTTTATACTAAAATATAAATAGTAAATGAAAAAATATTTTCTCGCACTTGATTGTAAGTTATATTTAGGATTGCTAAATATATGAAAAATTGTCGTGCAGCGAATTTTGTTTGTAATTAATACAAAAATAACCGAAATAAACGTCACATTTGTTAAAAATGAACATTAGTCAATACTAAAGGAGTGAATATTCATACAAAATGATCTAGATTTGTATTTGAAGGAGTAAGGAGTACAAGCGTTCTCAAAGGAGTAAAATACTCCCAAAAGAAGTGCGTCTGGCAGCCCTACTTATATTACATAAATATACGTCTATTTCGTCTATTTTTTTTTTAAATCTTTAAATATTAAAAAATTGTTCCTCATACAATATGTTCAAATCTGTTTATAGGTGATAGTAATTTGTTTTCTATCATTAATTCCCTGGCCCGGACCAAGTGTATTTAAGATATCATGTTCAAGGGAAAGCGCACGAGTTGTGCGCAAAATTGTTCAATCGAAATGGCTTCCAATACTAGAAAAATATCAAGTAAGAGTTTTGTTGCCTAAAATTAGCCGTTGCTATTACTATTAACTAATTTATTTTTAGGTAAAAATACCTCTAGAATGTCCATTTCATCCGTTACGGGATATATTCGGACCACAACAGTCAGCCAAAAAACAGAATCGCCCGAGTCAATGGACTTGCGGTTTTTGCGGAAAGAGCTTTTACGAGGAAAAACATTTGGATATGCATTTCGAAAGTCGACACAAAAGCAATATAAACATGGTAATTGGTTCATAAACGTATTTCAAAATTTAATTATTGATCATTTAAACTTTCTATATATAGGCCGAAGACGCTGTTTGTCTGGCCGACTATTGTGACATTATGAGATGTAAGGTGCTAGTATCGAAAGATGCTACTCTATCATTTGGTGATGCCAGTTTGATGTCAACCGATATTGAAATTTGGAGAGAGGCAACAGCTTATCGAACTGCATTACAGCCAACCGGACCAAGAGATTTAGCCAAATTACCTGCTAGGTTCTAGCACTTTTCTCGCTCTGGATTTTCCAGAAATTATTAATTTATTTTTATAATTTACAGAAACAATTTTATACCTGCTCTTTTACGTTTACAATCAAGCAGATTAGATGATGAACCACGTTTAACTAAAAAAGCACAACAAATTAACAAAAATCATTGTAATAAAATTGACGAACCTAATATTGACGGGAATCACAATGATGATGATGAAGATGACGATGATGAAGATGACGAAGATGATGAAGATGATGATGAAGACATATTGACAGGTTCCAATAAAAAGAATAAATCAAAATCGTCAAAAGATGGAGATGATGGAGACGATAACGATGATGGAAATACCACATCTGCATGTGATGGCAACTTAGTTGATTCTGCTTTGCCACCAGTTGATCGAAAACAACAAAGAATTTCCGAGTTACAAAAAATGAAAGCCAATTGTAAGTCCGAAGAATTAGACAAATTAAAAATGCGCTGTGAAATTTTAGTTCGTAATTGTATTGTCGGTTTACTGGTAAAACTATCAGATGATGATTTTAAAAATATGGAAGGTAAGATTAAATGTCATAATCTGGGATTTAGCCCATTTCATAATTCAATTGCAGATGAATTGAATCGTGCTGTATGCTGGTACTTAACATGTGATCGCTATTGGGAGGACGGACCCACTGAGCAACGTGCATTTCCTTGGGGTTTAGTTTTTGTTTTAGTAATGGTATTGTCGTTGGGAGTTTGTTTTTGTTATTACATAATTTGGATACTATTTGAGTAAGTAAATAGACTTTAAATTATCAACTATGAACATGAAACATTTAGTATTATTGCAGTTCTGATGATCAGTATGGTTTTCCATTGATTAACAACAGTCATCATTCGTTAAATTTAAGTCCGACCCATAATCAGCATCAGCATTTAAATGCAATTAGCTATCAACACCATCATCCGCAATTGCAACAACAGCAACATCAACAGTCACATCATCACCAAATACTACAACAACACCAGCTGCAACAGCACCACCAACTGCAACAACAACCACAGGCGCATCAACAACATCAGCTAATACAACAATATTCTCAATCTTCGTCCAGTACAGGGGGTGGGACAAGTGGTATATCTAATAGTGGACACCACAATGTGGCTGTTGCTTCTGGATCGGCGACACAAGCACAAAATCCCGGCCAAACGGGCGTTTATCCGGAAGAATTCTATGGAGTAGCCACTGATTTTAATGAAGTTGGCCAAAACGAACATTACATTTATGTGACTTATCCACCGGAATTAAAACGTCGGCTACTTGAAAGGTATGGTAGAGATATATATTTGATGTTACTTAAAAAAGATATGTACGATTAGTTTATTCTAGTATTGTTGTGTATGCGTAGAAAATGTTTGTTCTTAGTTTTAATTAGCATGTGAATCTATGGTCTAATTGCATGTGTTTGTAAGTTATATATAGCAACGTGTATACTGTATATAGTGTATAGCTAAAATGAATGAAAACTTCTCTTAAAGAATAACAACATGAAGAGAAATGTTTACATATCATGATAAGTGAAACAATTAATGGAATTTACTGAAAATTTCGCTCATTTTATCCGACAATTTGTCCTATCGGATGAAGAAATGTAAATTATATTGAATTTGACAGCCAAGAAATCATACTTTCGATGAAAAGATAGTTGATTTTTTGCCAAAAATTCTAAAAAAATGTGGTACAGCGTAATATAAATTGCGTTTCGGACTGCAATAATCTAAACTTCATATTTTTTTTATACCGACGTAAAGTCACATTTTAGTAACGTTTCGTTCAGTATTATGAACATCATCAGAAATATATAATTCAATTGTTTAGGAAAATTTATTAAAAAATTGTCTTGCCGATCGCTATAAACCACATTTTGTTGGTTTTACTCAATTTCTAACATAATGTCAAATTGTTATAACGTTTCGTTCAGTATTAGAACATCTTCAGAAATATTTAATAAACATTTTAAGATTAAAAAAAGTATTATACAGTTTTTAAATCTATTTTTGCAATTATTAGACCATCTTTAATTATTTGTATTAGATAATTTTGTGCAATTCACGAATAAATTTAGCATATAGTTTAGAAACTTCAGTAGTAAATGTTTAACAGTAATGTAAATTATATGTATAAAGTAAATATATATATATACAGAAACATTAATATTTTAATTATTTTTTTAATTTTTTTTTATTTAATATAGCTGCTACAATCGAACAACACGTCTGTGAATTGTTTTTGAAACAATTAAAATATGCAAATTAAAACAGAAATACAAAATACTTCGAAATCGTTTTAATCTATATATGAGAAATTATTGTAGAATACGTATATTTAAAAAAAACTTACTTTTTAGAAGAACACAAACAAAAATTGATATTTTATTAGAAAAAAAATTAGTTTAATTTAATGAAACAAAATTATTATATAGATATCCCATCATGTGTTAAATCCATACAGAAAGGTCAAATATAAGAAAAGGTTTACGTGTTATAGTTATTATTTAAAACAACTATCTAAACTTTTTTAAAGGAAAACCATATTTTTAGGATATTTTGAAGTCCAGCTTATATAGGAAGTATCTTATTGCCAAATGATTTAGAGATTAACAATTAATTTCAAAATTTTCAATGCATAAAATCAATCTAAATTTGAATGCATTCATTTTCATGTTTCGCAAAAAAATCTAAGAAAATTGATGTAAGCGCATTATATTTGGCCTCTCTTGTATGCCTTTTCTTTTTTATAGTAGAAAAAAAATGTTTTAAAAAAATAACTTTTTTCACAATTAGAAAAAAAGGAAAATAAAATGTTTCATAAAAATGTATATTATTGAAAAAATAATAAAAAATAAAACAAAATAATTAAATTCAAAGAAAATTATTAAAAATGAAATTTCCTATACATATTTAACTATACTATACAGCACAACAAACGATAGTTTCTTTTTTATCAAATTGGCACCCACCTCATTCCCGTTAAATATTTGATATTTTCACAATATACAAAATAAACGCAGATGAAACATTTAAGAATTTTAGACGAAATTAAAATTAGTTGGATGAAAAATTAATCTTTTTGTCTTAGTTTTCATAATGATTTTTAGAGGAAAATTTCCTGATACACAATTTTTAATTTTATAAAGATTAATAATAAAAATTAGTCAATTTTCTAACATATATAGTAATTATAAAATTAGTTTTATATATAGCCATGAATTTTAAGAAAACCCGATAAAAAAAACCTATATACAATCATAAAAAGTAATTTAAAATTAAAAACAAAAAACTCTTTGTATTAATATATAGATAAAACAAAATTGTAAAAATAAACCATTTACTAAGTATATAAATGAAGTAAATTCTTTATATGATAATAATTAAAAACATAAAACTGCTTTTTTGAAGAATAATTTTCACACAAAAAAAATAATTTAATTATAATACAAAATTTCTTATATACATCATAAAAAAATAAATATGCAAAATTTAATTTAACGAAATGTGTTTTCTTCCTCAATTATCTGATGTAGAAAAACTCACTTGAAGCATTGTATATAAGTGGACGCTCGGATTTTCCTATATATAATATTCTAGAATTTAGAGGACTTTAGTGATAAAACACATTATAATAATATCTAATGTGATTGAAAAAAAAAATTAACTTAAATTTCTCTATTTTACGAAATTTCGGATGATTTGTAAACTTTCTCCCCACAAGGGATGCCATTTTTCATGAGGTAAGTCAAAGAAATTTTTTGAAATCATCGGGTTTTCGATAGGACATTTTTGTGTACGAAAATAATTCAGCTTTCACAAAAAAAAAATCTTAATTTTCTGGATATTACACAATTTCGGATGAACTGCAAACTCTCTCCTCACAAGGGATGCCCTTTTATCATGAGGTGAGTCAAAGTTTTTTTTTTTAATCATTGGATTTTCGGTTAGACAATTTTGTGTATGAAATTAATTCGGTTTTCACAAAAAACTATCTTAAATTTATCGATATTACACAATTTCGGATGAACTGCAAACTCTCCCCCACAATGAATGCCATTTTTCATGAGGTAAGTCAAAATTTTTTCTTTAAATAATCGGGTTTTCGGTTAGATATTTTTCTGTACGAAATTAATTTGGTTCTCACAAAAAAATTATCTTAAATTTCTTGATATTACGCAATTTCGGATGAACTGCGAATTCTCTCCCCACAAGGGATGCCATTTTTCATTAGATAAGTTAAATTTTTTTTAATCATTGGTTTTCGGTTAGACATTTTTGTGTACGAAATTGAATCGGTTTTCACAAAAAAAAATAGGTAAAATTTCCCGATATTAAGCAAATTTCGTATGAACTGCAAACTCTCTCCCCACAAGGAATGCCATTTTTCATGAGGTAAGTCAAACATTTTTTTTAAATCATCGGGTTTTCGGTTAGACATTTTTTTCTTTTTTGTGTACGAAAGTAATTTGGTTTTCACAAAAAAATTGGCTTAAATTTATCGATATTACACAATTTCGGATGAACTGCAAACTCTCTTCCCACAAGGCATACCATTTTTTCATGAGGTGAGTCAAATTTTTTTCTTTAAATCATCGGGTTTTCGGTTAGACATTTTTGGGTACGAAATTAATTTGGTTTTCACAAAAAATTTAGCTTAAATTTCTCGATGTTACGCAATTTCAGATGCACTACAAACTCCCTTCCCACAAGGGATGCCTTTTCTTATAATCAGATTTTCGGAATTGTTACAAAAAAAGACGCTTTAGTACATCCATCTTGTAATGTAATTAAATCAGAATTTAGGATCATACGTGGTTTTGCATGCATATGATTATTACAACAACTACCTATATATAGAAAAAGAAAATTCGATAAAAATAAAAATTTTCTTTATAGGTTTTCTTTCATAAATACAAATGATTTTGAATGAATAAAAATAGTAGCGGTTTAACGTTCAGGTGGCTATAACAGCTTATGCACCGTGGTGTCCTTTTGCATTTAATTTTTTCCAAAGCTTGCAATAATTTGGATTTGGAAAAAAACAATTAATTGTTTAAGCTTTAAGTGATTTTTGAAACGTATTATCGCCGTGTTTGTGATTTACAATTTTTTTTATATGTGTAATTAGTAAGACTATTATATATGAATATTGTGGCATTGCATGAGGTTTCAAATGAAATATTTATATTGATTTCTTAGTTATAGTTGAATAAACTTTGTTCTATTATATTATTAATTTATGTTTTTCTATAATATCGTTGTTTTTCATATATACATACAACATAATATAGTTCAAGTTATTTATGATTCATGCAGTAAATCGCGGTATAATTACGTAACTTTGAAATTCTGAAATGCGGATTACGACTCAAAGTTAATTGCAATTAATTTAATTTAAAAAAAATTAAAGGACTTTAAACAAAATGATTTTTCGTACAGTTCTATGTTTTCCAATAGAAATAATTTGATATATTTATCAATAAAAGAATAATTTAAAAAAACAACCCCAGTAATGATATAAAAGTGTCGGAAAATATCTAAAATGCGGAAGTCTTTTTTTATCGAATTTTAATTGAATAAATAATGTGATAGGTTTGTTATAAAATAAACGTTTTTTTATTTGTGAATTGTGCGGTGAAAATTATGATAAAGGAAAAAAAATCATTTAGTTGGAATAAATTCTTATGGAACCGTAAATGGAAAAATATATTTTCGTTAAAAAGACGACAGACTGATAAAATTCAATTTACATCAAATTTTGGTAAGTGTAATATAGTGTGTATGTAATTTATATTTGTAAAAGGTACACAAAATTTATGCTTTGGAGTCTTTATCATGAACAACTTAAAAAGTTTTCCATGATTTTAGTTTTTGTATGAAAGTTCGATTAATATCAGATTTTTAAACCAAACTGATTGATGAAAAAATTTGAATATTTATATTCGGACATTTTCAGTGAATCTGTTCCATTATTTCATGTAAACATTGATAAATATTGGTCCTCGAGCCGATGAAGTTATAGAAGCATATCATCAGAGGTGATCACAGCGACAGCAACGCAATTTAATTTGGTATAAACATGTGAAGAGAGAATAGACGATATTTTGATACACTTCAAATTATTATATTTCTTTCTGTACATTTGTACCGCTAGCAAAACAACACACGTTGACGACACACAAAACCAATTTTTTCAAGTGTATTTTGTAGTTTTATTTCGTCATTATATTTATTTTTATAGAACAACGAAGCGTAAAAAAGTACGTTTTGAACATAGCTGCAGAGTCGAATTTTTCCAATTTTTCTTTTAACTTGTGTTTCAGTATACAAAAATATTCAAATACCGTATTTGGTATTAAACCATTCTTATTTCATTCTTTTTATTAGAAATTTTCATCTTTAACCCTAGAGGCTCCAGAAATAGAGCGTGTTCGTTAAATGAAACCATGTTTTTTTTATTGAGACATGATAGGATGAAAGGACAACAACGGGGGAAACCACAAAAAAAAATTTGGTTCTATGTTTTCTAATTTTAGAAACGATTTCCGAAACAAATTTCAAACTTTTGTCCCAGGATTTCCGAAAATCTCTTTTTTGCTGGGATTTTTGATCGAAACGATTATCTCAGTTCATCGCCTTTGAATTTTTAGATGTTGTTATGCTCATTTTATATGGAAACTTAACCTAATTTTCTATATACCGGCTGTCCTGTGGATACGCGCAAATATTTTTAAGGAATTTTAGGGGACCCCTATAGATGAACAAAAAATCGTTCTATGAGTACCCGATTATTCGCACCTTTACCAATTAGAGCAAATTTTTTCAATTTGTCGACTTTTGCTGAGATTGCCATATTTAATCTATCATATTATCGAAGATACTCACGCTAAAAATCCAAATTATATTGAATATTTTTTGTCTTACTAAAAAAGGTCAAATTATTAATAAATGCGTACTAATTACTTATTAGTTTGAAACGGATTATAGGTTATTAATAATATATAAACTTATGCTATTAAAAATGTAATTTATGTACTGGAAACATGCAAAAAGAGATTAACTAATTATAGAAAGCTAAATTAAATGTTTAGATGTTGTTGTGGTAATTTTTTATATGAAAACATAACCTTATTCTCTTTAATAAATAATAAACTGATCCATCAATCTTTAGAGCATTTTTGCAATTTTACATAATTTTCGTTGATTGTTTTATTATACATTTTGAAGTTTACTTGAAAAATGTTTTTTATTGAAACGACCGAATAAGTTTGTTACAAAATGTAAACGCATATTGTATAAAGAAGCAATGTAAACCATGTTGTTTTAAGTGCTTGATGCGATAGTATAAATGAATTATATATTTACATAGGTGTGTATGTATGGTAAGTATAAAGGAAAAACAAATATTATATAAAATATCTGTTGGTATTATACACAAAATTTCCAAGCATAATATAGAGAGAATATTAAAATTTATCAAAGAATATTTTATATGCTGAAGATTTTTAGCTAAAGTCTCAGCCACCAGAAAAAAAAACAACATTTCTATGCACAATTTTCAGTTTGGTTTTTGGTGTGACGCAGGCACGTCACAATTATTGCTAGAAACTTTGAGTTGTCGCGCCTTTAAAACCGGTTTTTCATTTTTGTTAAAGAAAATGTGGTAATTTTCCGAAAAAAAAATTAAAAGATAGTAACACTATACCAAATAATTTTATTCATATACGGAAATTGCATTTATTTCAATTGCAATTTGTTTAAAATTGTGTTCAAAGACAACACCTTATCAAAATATAATAAAAAAAATAAA
>JANSTW010061410.1:0-11219 GCA_027564275.1 Diadocidia ferruginosa
CAGATGTGAAAATTTTTTGGCCCTACCGAGCCTCGAACCCACAACCTCTTGATTACAGAGCCGTGACTTTACCCACAACTCCATACTAGTTACACTAATAACATAACTCATCCTTACTAAAATTTGGCCAAATCCGTATAAGTACTGGCAAACAAATTTCAGTATTTACTATTTACTCACATTTTTAAGCCATTTTAAAAAAACAAACAAACTCGTAAGGGAGCGCACCGGAGACAATCGAGCACTTTCTCTGTGATTGCCCAGCTTTGGGTAGATCAAGATATTTTATTTCTAAGAAAATATGTATTTACTGACCTTGATCAACTTGCTGGCAAAGATATTAAGGAGCTACTGAGGTTCCTTAATTCCACAAAGTGGCTCTGAGTGGCTCAATCAATTAAACAAAGGTTATCTAATTTGTGGTATCAAAACGGCAGTCTATGCTAATTGAAGCCCTACTCAACCAAGGGAGCCCTCTTTCATTTTGCCGGAAAGTGAATATTTTCCATAAAAATCGAATTCGGACATATCTCCGAAAACAAGACAACAACACCGCAACGCGACATTAGCGCGCAACGACATAACTTGCAAACGAACAATCATTCAAAGAAAAAGTTAAATTTATCCTTTTAAGAATTATAAAAGCTAAGTTTTGGTATTCGAGGAAGCTAATTATGGTAAATATATTTCGAGTTATATCGTGGCGCGCTAATGTTACGGTGCCCAATAACCCCCCTAAACGGTTCTAATGTCCAATTTTTATTTCATAAATAAATTCTTGAATAAATTGTGTTCAATCAAATCACATTGTATCCTCAAATTGTTTTTTTTATGAATTCCAATCTAAAATTTTATCAATATAGGAAAATTTCTCCGAATTTTTTCTTTTGTACTGGAGGTACCCGAAGGTGTGATCAGATCGGAACAAAACTTCACACGATTACTCTCCTTGTTCAAAAAATTATATTGTGAAATCGAACTGACACCTATATACAAAGATACATATTCATAAATACATTCATTTTTATATATCGACAGCGTCGGATCATAAGCTCGTATCTACATTTTGCAAAAACAGAATGAGATGAACAAAACGATTAATTACTAATACTTCCAATTTAAAAAATTAATTTAATTAAATACATTTGAATTTAAATATAAATTTAATTAATCTAATAATAAGTTATGGAATTCCTTGAAAATATTAGTAAATAATAGTTTTTATTAGTCTCTTTCGCTTTTTGCAAAATGTACATATATACGAGCTAATGTACCGACGATGTCGATATATAGATAACAACAAAATTTTCATTTTGGTTTTATTGATGTTGTAAGATTTTAATTGTGGTACAAAGAAACTGCGTGGAAGTTATCAATTTAAAAATGTTTCTATAATATATTTAAACTCTCAAAATGCAATCATGTATATGCCAATATAATTTTTACAATCTATATTCTTTTGAGCAAATGCACAGGACATTATCTGTAGTATTTCATATACATATAAATATTATTTTTATAGATTTATATAGAATATCTTTTGTATTTCTGTTATGGTTTTTAATAGTAAGCTCGTAAATTATTTGTCTATCCCTCCATCCACAACATTATACCATTGATTGAACCACTGCGATAACCACCACCAAACAACAGCTACATTTTCTTTTTTTATATCGATAATCCTGTTTTTATTGTGGCACGTTTTATTGAAACGTGTTCTTATTTGTGGATATTGTCATATAGCATATTATATTAGGCTGTCCGTTATTTTAGAAAATATGAAATTTCGATGGGGTTAATTATTTCACGTTTTCAACAGGGTTATTGTTTACAAATTTTTTTCTTAGTGAAGACTTATGCTGAGCGGCACACTATGGTGATGGATGGTTTGGTAACCAAATAACTGTAAAAAAAATAATCGGCGATAGTTAGAATTACCCCAATTTGTTTATTTTTAAAATCAAACTTACCACTTAGTTATAAGTTTAATTACTGTTTTATAAATTACAATTAATAAAATATGGAAATATACAAAAACATTTTTAAGAATTAACCACCGCGGATGATTAATTTTACCCGCGGCGGATAACGGAACGAAATATCAAAATTAAAAAAAAAATTTATAGTGTAACGTAATGCAAAAAATTATTTCGTTATTTTGTTACATTTTAGTTTTTCATAAATTACAAACGTTGATATAGAATACGAATTTTTAAGGAAAACCCGAAATTTGGGCTAAAATAACAAATAGTTTTAGTGATTTCTGGATCGCAGGTTTCAGTAGAAAGACTATAATCAATATTAATTCCTCTTAAATTATTGGGAATTTCTGTTTTGTCAACATTTCGGAGCCATATTTCCACAATTATGGTTTTTTTTTGATTGATGAAGAGCCTGATACGTAATATCACACTCATCCATAAAAAAAACGACCGCTAAAAAACTAATTTAAATTTTTGTTGGTAATCTTTATGGTTACATTAGCAGATATTTTTGGAAAAAATAAATTATTAAATGTGAATAATGGCGAAGCTCCTTACAACGGCTAAAGAAATTAAAAGGATCGTTTGTAGGTTATTACAATGTTTAACAAAGTTACTTAGATGCAGAAAACATTTTTGCCAAAGAAATTTATGCCAAAATATGCATGGTTCATGAATTATGGTCCAAAATGTAAAAATAATTTTTTTTGGCTTTCTTAAAAGAGTCAAAATCTGGCCTCGACATGCTCACTAAAATTGTGTATTTTAGAATATAAAACATTTTGTCTGAAGATTGAATTGAGAAATTCCTAATGATTTACGAAATATAGCCATGCAAAAATCAAATCTCGAGCAAAAAAACTAACTTAAAACCCAAACAGGGTTTTGCAAGTTCCTGGAACTGTAGCTACATATAGACAAAGCATATAATTGGCAGTTGTAAGTCATCTTGATTGAACCATTTTTTCAGGTGAGCGATTAGCGGACCATGCCGTGGTACCGAAAAGCCATGGCACTGAAATTCTGTGGCACCGAAAGCCCTTGTACCGAAAGCCCGCCCTGCCACCGAAAGCCGTATCACTGAAAAACCGTAGCAGAGCATTTCTGTGCGAAGAAATATCAATGTGAGGACATTTCAGTAGCATAGCTTTTCGGTTCCATGGCTTTTCGTTGCGACTACATTCGGTACCAGGGCTTTCAGTGCCAACGTTTATTAGTGCCATGACATGCACCCACGATTAGCAAGACTTTTACTGCAATAGTCAGATGTTATATCCCTAAGGTATTTTTGGTCATCTTTCAAAATTAGAGACAGGTTTGTTAATTGTTTAAATTTTTGAAAATACTAGAAGTTGTTCACATTAACAATTTTTTAATCGAAACGGAGAACGCTTTTGGTCCAGGAGTTGGTCCATCAATAAAATATTCAATTAAATGTCGTAGGCATACAACTCATTTGCATGAAGCTGGCATACGAAACATTATAATACTTTTTGCAACTTTTCCTCTATACGTCGAATTACTCCTTTTTTAGCTCTATTTACGTTAGTTTTATCGCAACCTATTGCATCGATATATTCCACAGAAATATTGTTATGTTATCAAAATAATCGAAAATTCATTTTTCGATATCAGCAGCTGGGGTAGGTTAAACAAATCTATTACAAAAAGTAAAAATGTCTAATACTAAATTTTTTGATGCTGTTGCGGAAGTAAAAGATGATTTTTTTTTAAATATGATTTTTGGATTTAGTTTTATATACACAACTTTTCCATCTATAATAATAATTTTACAAAATCTTCATACATATTTACTCTACCCTAATGTACATTGTGTTATATATAGGTATATAATAATGTTAAGAAAAAATAATAACATTTTTCATAAAATAATTAAATTAAATATGATTACGTACTACCGATACGCAATAGGTCAGTTATTTGAACTAAATGTTTATATTGTAAGCAAGATGTATGGGGTTTACCGTTTAAGTCGATACCAATAGCCAACAATTTGAATTTACTGATAGATGTCTTTTTTCAGAATTAAGTAAGTTCCACTTACAACTATATAACTAGGTCACTCATTGAATGGATGTGATATTCCGCATATAAGTGACATAATGATATACATGCGTTTCATAATAATTTGGATTCTGTAATCAGTTCAGAGGAAGGAATAAACTACGTTAACCAACCAACCAATGCAGTATATACTCAGATCGACCTATATTTGTAGATAACAAAAGTGTAAACCCTGACAAATTTTTAGCAGTGATCTTGAATTAGTAAAAGCAGCACATATTTGCTTGATTGTATTTCGTAAACGACACTATACAATTTCCCAGTTTCCCTTAAAAACCTATATATACTGTTCGTGGCTATCATTTTTAAAAAATATATAAATTCTTAGGTTAAAAAAACTGAAAAATTTCCAGCATTCAATCTCACAACAATCTTGATCTTTTATTCGTTTGCATATTTTCTTATACTTAATATATTTATGAAGATATTTTAAAGTATATACATTGTATTATTTTTTTTAAGTCAAGTCAGAAGAATATTAATCAATTCAAAACGTGTGAACAATATTAAACATATGTACAGGAAAAATGTAGCGGAAAAATATCAAAATAGTTCAATTTTCAATCACTTTATGTAAAAAACACATATTGACATAAATTTCCATAAACCTTGTATTAGGCAATGTAGAATATAGAATATAGAAAGCAAAAGCTTTTCCTAATAAATCGATTATTTTTATATTCTTCGGAAGAAAAAAATTTAGATTCTTTTTTCTTGCTTAAAGTATATACTATAAAATATATATAGAGCGTATAGTGTAGTTTATCTTCAAGATTTTATTATAGAATAAACACGATAAGCATAAGGAAAAAATGAGTTTAGAGGAAATTGATAAATATTTCGATTTTGTTTTTAGAAAATTTCCTTATTTTTTGTCGTCGTCTTTTCCTCATGATGTTTTCAGTTTTGCATCATTTTATTATATTATATTGTAATGTGTGTGCACGTTGATATAAACAACATTATGTTAGATGTATACGCGAAGTACAATATTATATAATAATATATATGAGGTACCTATATGCGAGGTTTTATATAAACGAATTTGTCTGAAGAGAATTAATAAGTAGCTATTTTTAAAATTATTTTCTTGCATGAAAATGATGTACACACACCTAAACCATAATATTATATAGAAACTCTTCTTTATTTTAAATTTTTTTGTTGTTTTCTATTATTTATTTTATTTTTTTGTTTTGTTGAAAAAAGAAAAAGCTCTTTATATACATTATGCTAAATCGGGTTTGTTTTTATGTTCTTTAGTTTTACATTTCGGTATATAGGTAGTATATATGGAATTTAGGCAAGTCTTATAATCGGTGAATATTTTTTTTTATTTTTTATGGAAAACCTATAGCTATACTATGGGTTGCTAATTATTAGTATTTTTTAATTTTTGATTTTCAGGTACGTTATCTTGCATAATATATGCAATTCATAAAATTTTATTTAAATGTCTATAAAAATAATTCGAAATCATTAGACACCAACAAACTTTTTCTCCGCACTTTGTTTGACCGTATTTTTTAGACAGATTTTTTTTTGTTCAATGTGAACGAAATTTAATAATTTTTTTTCGTTGAAACATTATTTGTTGGAAGAAATAATATTATGTTGATTTATGTTCCTGTTTTTCTGAAGGAGTTTGTTATCCTTGAAATGCGTTTGTATAATGTTAAAAGAAATTATTAGTTTATATATTATGAAAAAAACTATAGATATTGACCTATACTGTATTCTAATTTCTCGGTAAATTTTTCTTAATGTGTTTTCTTTAAGTTAAACTTAGAGTATGAATAACTCGTATATATTATATGTTTATATATATTTTATGATTGAATTTCAATAAAATAAAATTAATATTTTAATTTATAGAAGGGTCATAAAAAACATCCTTGTATTTTTTAACTTTATTAATAAAAATATTGTAATTATTGCTAGATGTTCATTTTGATTTTAAAACTTTCAGCAATTTATTTTAAGAAACTTTTTCTAAATAATTATGATTTTCCAAATATAAGAAATAAGAAATTAGTTAAAGTGAAATATGTTGTATATACATTATTTTATTTCTGTATTATTTGTAGAATAATTGTAAAATATTTGTGTTAGCCTGTTCCTAAATTTTTAAATTTGTTGACACTCACGATCGAAAAAAGTAAATATTTTATTATAATTTCTTATATGTTCTAAGTCGCAAGGCTTTTATATTGATTCTTATCTTTATGCATTGTTGATTTATTTTAATATTAAACTATATATGAAAATAAATAATTAAATCAAATTCATAAAGAAATTTGATTAATTTCCTTCTATTTATGCTTTATTCTTTTCATATTATAAACAATCACTATGCTGTTGATATATAGCTTTATATTAATCAATACGCGTGATATATTTTATTGATATTGTCTAGTCTAATAAAACTCTGAAGTATAATCAATTGTATACAACATTAAATTGTTTATTGTTTTTTTATTTGTATACTAATACTAGCTATATATAACTTGGACGAATGACGATACAACAATATAAATGAAAAGGGGAATATTCAACTTAAAAGTTTTTAAAACAAACTTTTATAATGTTTAACGTCTCATTGATTTTCTTATACTTCAAATAGAAAATCCACAATTAAGAATTCCGTTTTTGTTTGTATATTGAAAAATATTATGTAACTCATTGATGTCTTAAATCAGTTTAATAATTCATTGATTGACATTCTTTAATTTTAAATTTTTTGACATGGGTATATACTCAATTTATAATTAATTTTTACAAATTTCATTTCATTATATTCTAGAGAATATAATCGATTCGGTGTATTTTAATTATTTTAACCATTATTCAAATTTTTTTTAAATAAAAATAAAATGTTTTAGTTTTTTTAAGAAAAACAATTTTTTATATCCCAAATTTTATATTAAAAAAAACCTTAATAAAATCTCAATTAAAAACAAATTTCGTTGTAATAAAAACAATCTAAATTAGTTTTCATTCTGCCAACATAAGCAAATTTATTTAAATTACATTTTCTTGCATTATGATTTTTGTTGTTTTATATAAATTATATTTGAATAGCCTATAAACTTAAAACTCTTGCAATTTTATAAAATGTGTATAACATAGTCTCTTAATCTTTTCACGGGATTTAATTTCCTATTCAATTTATATAATATATAAATACTATGTGGCACAGCCATAGAGCAATTCGTCGTATATATATGTATACTTAAAAATATAAAATTTTCTCATTTTATGCTAAGCATTTCTTGTTCAGCATATTGTTATTGCAAACACAACATATATACAATTTAAACATATATATTATACACTTTAATACACAAAATACTACTAGTATATATATAGTAAATGCGGATTTTATAAGGATTTAAAAGAAAATTTCAGAAAAAACCCCGAGATCTAAAACCATGACAACATAATTAATATTATGTATACATACAATAACAATAGAAACATCCTAAAGGATTATTTTTCGTTTAATTTTTAGCGAAAATGAAAAATTTCATAATATTCACAATATTATACGCAGTGGTTTATTTTAATATAGATTTTAAATTTTAAACTTTTTATTTTATACATGTATAAATATATATCTCCTGTACAATATCTAAACATAGCAACTCAAGTTGCTATGTTTTTGTTTTTTTGCCTTAAGTAACACATCTTTTTGCGCTCCTTCTTCTGCTCTTTTCCGTTTTTCTCTATGTTTTTCCATTCTCATATAATAAATACTACTTTTTGCTTTAGTAGTTTCTTTCAACGGGACTGTCTAAAAAAAAATTATGCTTAGTTCTAGAAAATCAAAAAGAGATGGTAAAACAATAAACATATTATAGTCAGTATTTAAATTTTTCACAATAAACCATTTTGTCAAAGCTAATTTATTTCTAAAATCAAGAAAATCATTCAAACTCATTTTTCTTAAAACTATAAATAATGAGTTACTATGTTTAGATATGGTACAGGTACAGGAGATATATACTTGTGACTTTATGCGAGTATTATAGGTTTTAATTTCAATTATTTATACAATACAAACATACAATTTATAATATGTTTGGTTTTATGCTTTACTCCAATTATATGTATGTTTTTTGGTTTTTTAATTTAAATTTGAATTGAAAGAAAACATATAAATTAAACTGAACTTAATATGAATATGTTATATAATGTATATAGCTGCGTCAAGTCAATATAACATAAATTGTATGATTTATCCAGTGGCGAGTGCTCACTTTTTAAGTTGACAGCAACATAACATCACAATAATTTGATAAACAACGATCGCTAAATCGAAATTTTAAATTAATATCGTATATTTAAATAAATTATTGTGGTTATTTTTAAATCTTTTAAAAAAATTAATTTAAATTTTTTTTGAAAAAATAAATAATTATTGCGAAAATTCTGAGTATTTAAAATAATAAGTAACGGTGAAATCACTGGACATTTCACTGAACTTAAAAGAATTCTATCATGTATCATAGTGAAAATTATTGTGATTTTGAGGTATTTCGTATGATTTAAAATTTAAATTCGTTTTGAAAGAGGATTTTTTATAAAAATTTTATAAACGTATTGCCGGGGATTTTGTTTATTTCATCAGAAAGATCTATTAACCCTGCTCCTCCAAAGCCTCTCGCTACTGCGTTTTACCATATCCATATAAGTATTGATTAAGCACTGAGGCAATGTATTATAAACATCAAAGACAAAACTTTTTACGCAGAATAAACATATAATATTTTATTTCTGCGTAATTATATTAAATATATATGAATTACAAGGGATTCTTTATAATAATCATTTTCATACATTAAAAAACGTAATTACAAAGAAATATTACACGTGGCAAAGTAAGATTTACATTTTATTTTATTATCAATAGGTAAATTCTAGTAATTTAATTTGTAATAATATTTCTAATAAATTTATTTTATAATATTTATAAGCATCCTTGTAATCATCATAATATTGTAAAATTACTGCAAGTACGGAAGTGTAGAGAATTGGGAATCTATAATTTGTTTTATCTATCCGATATAAGTTTTAAACGCTGTATTCAAAGTGGAGAGTCATCATTATGAACTTTTTCAATTGTGAAGTTTCAAACTCTGGACATTTGAAACATATAAAGTCGTGAATTTAATCACGATAACTTAAATTTTATCTCATAATAATGCAAAGATACCAGTGATTGGCACCTGTTTTAATGATTAGCAGGATTTATATCGAAAAAATTATTAGGCATTTCACTTTTAAAAAAATATTTACGGTTTTCATAATTTTATCATCGTGATATAAAACCTGTAAATATTTTTTAAAGTTTTTTTCATTTTTTCGATTTAAATGCAGAGGATGATATGCCAGTCATTGGAACAGATGTAAATCACTGATACTATTGCCCTATATACGTTATATATCAGTAATTTGTTCAAATTTCTATGAAATAATTTTATATTTGTAGTTATATTGTCGAAGAAAACTATTGAGATGTCCATCTTCTTTTCTAAATAGATTTCCAATTTTGTTAAAACCAATCTGTCAAAAACATTTCATATTTATTTGAAAAAAAGATATAAATTGTATGTTTTCTATAGACATTTTATTATGGAAGAATTCTATGAATGAAAACCATAAATATTTTGTTGGTCTTTTATAGTTTTCAAGTATATACTATATAGACATTGTAATACAATATAACGACAATATTCCATATTTTATCAACTTCAAAATTAATTTTAACTAAAAGCCTTATAAACTAAACCAAATATATCGGTTATAAGTCATGGACATTTTACTGAAATGTCATGTATATATGTTTCTTCGACTCATCAGATCATAGATTTAAGATTGTAATAATATATTACGTTTATTTATGAAAAAAAAAAACAATATATTCAACAGATATATTTTAATTTTTTTTTTAAATATAAATATTAAATTAACACTATACGTCCTATATATTATATTATACTTATAACATCCTTGTAACATTTTTTGCACATTTTTAAAATAATATTATGTCTAAAGTTTTTCCTTTTTCGATTATTTTTCCATTATTCACATTAAACTTAAGCCTACATTATACACCCATGTCATGAATGTCTTATAACTGTGGAAAAAGAAGCCACAAAAAAAGGTTTTGATTTTAATAAATATAATCTTTTCCTGTTGGTCAAATTTGATTATAATAAATATACTTACAATATAACATAATTTTTGAAGAAAATATAAATAATTCTTTAATGTCATTTTTCACATTTAATTTTTTACCAGAATTAAGTTAATTATATTATTATGAATTCTGTATTAATTCAATAAATCCTAAAATATCTCAGGTGATAAGTTTCGTGTTTACGGTTATTAAAATTTGATTATTAAAAATTCTTTGGTTATATAGCTAAGCTTCATAATCACATTTTTCAAAGAATAAACTTTCTCATATATTATGATTAATCATTATTTATAAAAAAATACCTAAAATCATAGATTTTGTTATGTCTCTTAAATTTATATAACCACACCTTAACCTTTACGAATAAAAAATCTGAATATATGCATATACAAATTTTAGAGAATTTGTTTATTATAAATTTAAAAATATTTTTTTAACGAAAAACAGTGAAATACGCAGTTTGGTTTGATTTAGTCTTACTTTTTGGGATAGTTAATTGTTATATAATATACTGTAGCAGTAAAAGTGTTATCTCTAATTTCTTTTGTATTTTAATTTTTTTAAATTTATTTTATACTAAAAATATTTAAAGCAGAGCTGGAAGCATTTTAATTTTTAATTTGCTGCTGCTTTGGACATAAAAAAAGGCTGTACTGCTGCTGCAGTATGCTGCAGCTATTTACAGGCGAATTATTAATTAGGAAATTAGGCAATTAGTTATAACTGCAATTTTTAAAAAAATTCCCTTTGTATAGTTTAGGATTTTGTTTTTGCTTTTTTCTGACTATTTTAGAATCCTCGCATTAGAAATCGTTAAAGTTCAACTTGTTCCATTTTTCGATCAAAATCGATTGATTTTAGATTTTGGAAAAACCCAATAGTTCAGGATTGTTTTTTGCTTTTTCCTGACTATTTAAAAATCTTTGCTAGTAATCGTTTAGAAATCGTTA
>JANSTW010061421.1:0-11218 GCA_027564275.1 Diadocidia ferruginosa
CATAATCATCCTCAGATTCCCCCCTTTAAAAACAATTATGTATCGTTCACTCTTCAGTTGTGACGTCAGGAATGAGCCAGAATGCCCATAGCTCCACTACTTAGATGCTCATATATATCGGTTAAATCCGTTTACCAGGAAAAAAAACTTCTTATCTATTTATCATATTAAATAACCATTTTTAGCACACAAAAAATCTTATGGGCGCCTTCCCTCCCCTTTGACCTATAGACCTCAAAAGCAATACCAGAGTATGGGACTACTAAAAACTCTCACCTACCAAAATTTGGCCAAATCCGCCCACTGCTAAAAAAACTTTCTCTATATGCTTGTATTTTTCGGCCATTTTTCGAAAAAATGGGAGTACCCCTTCATCTTTGACCTAGAGACTCCAAATACAATTCCAGAACTAGAAATCTCTTAAAACTATTTGTAGGTAATATTTTGCTGACAGACAGATGGACAAACAGACGTACTGACGGACACCTATCTTTTAGTTTTTCTGAATCAGGGCATTTTGACCATTTTGACCTAAATTAAGGCTTGTACTATTTTCATTCAAACTCCATATATGTATATATATGGATTTTTTTAATTAATAGTAAAAGCAAAAAAGGCGGAAAAAAATGGGGGAAAAAATCCAAAAACTTAAACTTTTGCCTAAAAATGTTTTTACTTTTGTTCCAAAAATTTTTGAACATTCTGAATTTTTGAACTTTCTGAAACATTTTTAAAAATTTTAATCGGGTTAAAAATGGTGAAGTTACCATTTTTTAACTGTTTAAAGTCGTCTAAAACAGTTTTCTAAAGGTAAATTGAAAATTAGGGGTTGCCTGAAAATTTTTAAATATGTGTTTTATTCAACCAGACCTACGACGTACAATACCACTTAAGAGTTCGTTATTGTTATCTAATTTTGTAGCTCAGAGTAATTAACACCTGCGATAATGAACCAACCAGACCTACAACCTTCCCTATTTATGTCACTTGAAAAATTCTTTCAATTTTTCTAATTTTGTAGCACTGCGAGTAATTAACCACTGAAAAATTTCTAACCAGTCCAAGGATCGAATAATAATAACTTTATATTATATTTATATCATTAAAATTTATTTTTTTACAAATTAAAAACAATTTTCGCACTTACAGAAAATAGTATTTGTCCGTAATTGTCTCATTTTGTATATATGTTTATTTATCACTTAATATACTTAAAAATAAAACTTATTTTTTTTTATAGTTCAAAACAGTTTATAAAAATAATGAAGCGCTTTTTCTATTTAAGTAAATGCCAATTAAAAAAAATCTGATCACTATTATAATTTTTATGCTTTTATCGGTTTAACAAATAATAAATATATAGAATAAAATAAAATTCAGCAGTCAGTTACCCGCCACCATTAACATATAACTAAAATAATTGTATTTAAGAACTTTTATTCTTTTAAATGCGAAAAGCTAATTCATTAATACGTATATAACTTAAAAATACAACCAGAAAGATTCATATTAATAATAAATGATAGGCTATGTATAATGTTATAATATATTCATAACAATAATATATTTAGCCATTTACACTAGTGGAATTAATTTTTGGAACATTTACTAAAATATATAATAATAATGTTCACGCAATTACATAAAGCAGTGCGGTTAAGCAATAAATTAGAATTAAAAAAAAAATATTTTGCATATAATAAATACAATTTAACAGCATAATGTAACTCGTTTCGGATCTTACGTCCCATCATCAGTATGGCTGAAAATTAATAATTAAAAACATGACCTAATTGTGGACCCTATATAGCCTACGTTCATATAACTCATCAAAATGTTTTTACTGTTTTGCATTTTTTTTTTTGCTATTTTGGTTTAAAGTTGCTTGAGAAAAACAACCATATATAGAGACTCAAAGATTATTCAAATTTAAAATTTAGGAACAGGCTAATGGTAAATTAAAAGTGAATACTTTTGTAAAATTATTAGCCTTCAAAAAAGACTCATTTATCGACAAGAGTCAAGAGTTGCACTATTTCTAAGCTAACCCGTCGCGTCAGTGGTGTTGGATAGTTCCAAAAAGGTATTCCATATACAAATGACCTGAGTCACCTATATGTAGATATAGCTCATGTTGTTGGATTTTTATATTCTATAAACGAACTATGTAGTGAAATACTTTGTAGTGTTATTGGCTTTAATAAATGTAAAATTTGTTTGGTTAAAGCCAAGAACATATACAAATAAAGAAGAGACATTCAATGTAAAAATTTGTCCCCAAAAAAATTTTGAATAGCGCCGCGAGTGTTGAAAAAAGTTACTATCGACAAGGAGCGCTCCTCGCGTTCCACGCTATATATATATAAAAAGAAATATAACAACACGCAATTTCAAGAAAAAATAAGCTCCTAAAATTTTGTACAGAAAACAACAACAATTCGATTGGAAACACACACACACAAAAAAGTTCAATGCAAAAAAAATATTATTATAACATATAACATTTGCATACCAGGTTCAATTTTCTCTAAAATAAAAAAATGACTAATGAGTTGCTACTTTTTAACGGAGGACGGCAGACATGTAGGTGTGTATAAGTATATGTACAATATATACACGCACGGGCACGACATTACTAAACTTGTTATAGAGAAATTATATAGCGGCATTATCATGGAAATTAATGAGTATTATTTAGTCAATTTAATGAAGATAATGTACTTAATTTCTTATGCCACATACGTTTTTGCGAATTTTTATCCGAGTTTTAACTAATTCGGTTAAAAAATCAATATTTTTACCGAATTTGTTTCTTGGGAAGGTATGTGAAATTTTTGTTTTTTTGCTGACATATCAAACTTTGTTTGAATCTGGAAATTATTGCATATGATATTTAAATATAATTCTTTGACCAAATCATAGAAAATAATTTCATTTAATTTATCTAATTATTAGTTTATTAGTTTATTCATCGCCTTTTTACATAAAAGGAAAATAAAAAAATATTTTTTTAATTTTTTTAATGTTAACCATTCGATTAAATGAAATTAAAAATTGAGCAACTTTTTGTAAAAAAAACAATATATTTAACAGTGTATACGATGCACGTCAGCTGATGGTAATAATAAAAAGCGGTTTTTACTTTTTGTTTTCGCGGTGGGTGAATTTGGTTTGTTTTTGAGCTGCGTTTTCATTTTTCAAACTTTTATGATTTTTGAACAAAGAACCTCAATTTACCAAATTGTTTATTGTTTAACTACATAATATTTGTTATAATAAAAGTTAAATAATCGAAATTTCATATTATCTGGTAGGATTTTAATAATATCGCAAATATGAATGAAATTCAACTGAAGGTATGTGACTAACCGCAAATTCAAAAAACCTAACCGCAAAATCATTAATTTTGCTTAAAATATATTTAATTATTCATTTATGTTGATAAAATTTCTTTACAATAAGTATATTGTGTAAGAAATATCTGCCTTGAATTTGAACAAATTGATCTTTAGTAATATCAAAATTATCAATTATTGATAATATTGATATTACTAAAGATCATTTATTAATTATTCATTTTTATAGATTGCCGATATAAATTTAGATATTTATATGCTCACGAAAAATCTGGAGAATTTTATGCTAAATAAAAATGATGCCGATGAAAATTCTTTAAATTTGTTAGCCTGCCTGACAGAACGAATTGAACTATTTATCGACAGTAAGATGAAACTAGTTGAACCATCAAAGTACACAAAAATATCTATTGATGCTAATTTCTTTACGTATCAGAAGATATTGAGCTGCAAACTGTGTCAGGTGAGTAGTGTAAATAAGGTATTTTTTTAAAAGAATTTCAATAATCAATTTTAAGACTCAATTGGGCATTTCATACCACAATTATTTGAGACACGTTGATTCTGCAAATCATAAACAAAAAGTTCGATTGGAGATGAAAAAAAAATCTACTAGTTTACAGAAATCCGATGATAGCATAAAAAAGCCAGCTACCAAAAAAGATGATAAACAAAATGATTTTCTGAAGCGACAAGCAATTCAAGAAACTTCAGCTATTGCACAAAAATTGGCAAACTGTTCGTTGGCGCTTGAACCCTCAACATCGAACAATATTATGCCATTACCAGATAATCATAATGTAAATATACTTTCCGTTGCAAGTAATCAAAAAGCATTTAATCGTTGTAATGCTCCTAAAATTGAAACTAACAACACAACACATAATATCTTTCCAATACCAAATCCGCAAACAGTTTGTGGCTTCCAAACTGACTCAATAAAGATTCTTCAAAAAGAAAATTCACAAACTACTCAGAGTAACACATAATTGAGACAGCTGAAAGTAACTTAACAAAATTAAACGTCCTTCCATTTTAGATTTAATAAATTTTCTACAATACGAACCCGAACAACTTGCCATTAATTTCATTGAATGCGCAAAACAATCAACCAAAGATTATGGAACGATTTCTGCGAATTTGTCCAAAATCATGAAGGCGGCTGAATATGGTTCTGTTTCAATTCAATATTTTGGTTCCAGAATGAACGGTTTACATTTTGAAGATAGCGATTTAGACATCAATATTATGATTGATAAAGGTTATAAATACTCGATTCCAGGATTTGGGCATAATAAAAAATAATTATTTTCAATTACAGACAAATCAAAACCCAATGATTTTCTAGAAACCAAATATAAGCTAATACGCCTTGAATATTTACTATCAAAAGACACTGATAACTGGCACAAGACCATGTTCATAAAAGGTCGGACACCCATAGTCAAAGCTTTCTATCCAAAATTAAATCTGTATTGTGATATTACATTGAACAATGGGTTGGCCAAAACCAACACGAATTTACTGTACTATTTCTTTGAAATTCATCCGGAATGCTATAAGGTGGCGGCCTATGTAAAAAATTGGGCAGATCATTTAGGTTTCAGTAATTTTATCAATAATTATACGCTTAATTTGCTGGTGATATTTTATTTTCAAAAACATAAACAACTTCCGCCGGTCTATCAGTTACAAAACGACAACATAGTGAACGGTGGATCACTACATGAGCGTAAGGACCTAAAATTTGTGTTCGTTGGTAAACAGATAAAACGTTTTATCTTCTTTTTAGATTGGATGACTGACTTTGAACAAAAATCGGTTGAACTCTTGAAAATGAAAATACCAAACATTCCATTTCGGAACCATTTACAGGGATTTTATGATTTTTATGCAGAAAATACTGTAAATTTCTCAGAACATGTGATCTCCATATTACTTGGCCAAAGTATGAACAAAGCTGCGTTTAAAAAACAAGAATTTCCGCTACTTCAAATGCAAAGGTGCATAACATAATAATTGAAAATAGTTATCGGATGTTCGGCCAACGTTTCTTCTACTCCGAAGATGGAAACTTGAAAGAGATTTTTAATTTTTTATAGGCACTGACGGAAACAATTCCAATGCCACATTTTATTTTAAAATAAGTCTAGACACCTTGACCGAACCTCCGAAAAATATTTTCTAGTTTTTTATAATAAACGTACGGTCGATAATTAATATTAATTTCCCCGTGCTTAATATACTTTAACAAAGCAATAATTAATTTAAATATTTTGCACTGAATGCAGACTAACGACATATTTGGCGGCGAGTAACGAAAACCGTAAGACATTTGAAAATATGTTCTCAACAACTGTTTGCATCCAAGATCCGTTCGAGTTGTCGTTTAATGTGGGTCGACTTATAAAGGAAGAGACTGTTGATAGATTTAAAACCTGTTGCAAGCAAATGTCCTTCATTCTGCAACACAAAAGATTGCCAATTCTTTAGATATTTTTGGAAGAAAATATTTTAATTGAATTGATTTTGTTTATATAAATGTTAAGTTTTTTTTTTCATTTTTTTATTATAATAACAATTACATATTTTTTATCAATACTTTCTGACCACAATTTGTATAATTTTCTCATTCAAATATAAAAAAAATAGATAAAAAACAAAGTTTTGTAAAATAAAATCTTTATTCTATTTCTTTGTATGGCATTTATATACCAGTGCGACATCCTGATAACATTCCACATTAAAAACGTTTTGTCATGAATGAACCTAGTAATCAGATTAAACAATGATAATGGTTTAGCCCAAGACCCTCATCGGGTTGTAGTGGAAATCGAGGAATTTACTATCATAGAGAACAGGTTACTTCCATAAAAGAAGAGATCGTCTGATAATGGTGACAGATTTTTTATTTGCTTTTACTATTCACACAAAAAATCCATATAATATATAGAGTTTGTATATAATTTGGTCAAAATTGTCATTTTTATGATGCCTAATAGTCAGAAAAAAAAATATTTTCGTCCGTCAGTCTCTCTGTCAGCAAATTAATTGACACAAGAAAGTTTTACATCCTTTTAGACCATTTTTGGTAAGAGTATATTGGGTAATTTTTGTCGTCTTACACTACTGGGATCGCATTTGGAGTCTGTAGGCCAAAGGGAAGATGGTGCTCCCATATGACTTTGTTTCAAAATCATGAACATACAGAGAAAGTTTTTTACTTCTAGACGGATTCGACAAAACGATTCGAAATCAATTTGGTGAGTGTGAGTTTTTAGCGGTTTCATACTCTCAGATTGCATTAGTAGCCTCAAAGTCAAAGGAGAATTAGAATGCTCCTCTTCAATTATTTTTTTGAAATGAAGACAAATAGAAAGTTTTTCAATATTAGGGGGATATTGTAAATTTTTGGTTGAGGACGAGTTTTTTTAGTGGTCTAATATTTTTAGATTGCATTAATTGTTAATTTGTAAAAATAACTGCAAAATAGGAGCTATTAGACAAGATTAGACATTGGTGTGAGTTTATAATGGTTTTATAAAATATTTTAATTATAAGTTAGTACTACAGAAACTATTCTTGTATTATATTTTAGGGATATGGTTTATTTTTTTATTTATTATAAATGACAAAAAATATATCTAAAGATAGTAAATTAAGCAGCATCCATCCCAGCAGTGTGGCTGTGGGCTTGCGGACCGAAATTTCTATACAACTAAAAAAAATTATTAAACGAAACATCCATTTATATAGGCGTAACAAAATGTATTTGTATATTTTATTTTTTTAAATTAAAACTTTTTAAAATCAATCTTTTTTTTCATACAGTATCTATTAGTTAAATTTTACATAATAAATATTTACAATTTTTTTTTTAATATTTCTACTTATTGTTATTAAATTTAATATGTTTTGCGAAAGTGACCAGAATTTAGGTACTTTTTAAAACGCTGATATCTAGAAAAATTATCTGTACTAAAGGGGCGGCGTCTCTAAATTTTATAAAATTATATTCCATGGTGAAACTGACAAGCTTTTGCTCGTTATACGTTAAATTGCGTTATTTTTATTCAATTAAAAATTAAGAGGGCACCTGCGACGTTAGCGTACAGAATTTCTCTACTAATATTATATTTTTTAATTTATTAGAAATGCGAAAAGGCGCCAGAAATTATATGTAATTAATTAAATTTATCGCTTTTTAAAATAAATAAATTTTAATTATTTTATTTTATACGTTTAACTTAGATAGCCTATAAATTCTTGAAGTAAAAGAATCTAGGCTGTGTCTAACTATACCTGGATCATAAAAATATGTACAGCGCAAGATTTTTTTTGTCGACAAATATCTTAATTTCATTTCATTTATTAAATACATATAACAAGGTTTGAAGTTTTTTGTTAATCCTAAGGTTAAATTTCAACGTATTTTAAATACTCCGAAATAAATATTAACTCTTTAGTGTCACATTCAGTAGCGACATCTTTCCAAACAATGAATTTTCGATATAACAAAATCTTCTGAAAATTCAATGTTTGATATATAAGCGCTAAGATGGCGCCACTGAACATTTTTTTCATTATTTCACTAGATATAAATATATTTTGATGTTGCGCATGTACATCTTTTATAGCTCCCATTAAGACTCATGTGTGAATTTAAAAAATGTTTAAATAAATGTTTTAATAGTTCATTCAAATTATGTGCTGAACCATAATGGGTAAATTTTTGAGTGACAACTGTAAACTGTAAAGCTCTTAGGTGGCACTCTTAATCGCGAAAAATAAAATATAACAAAGATTAACAATAAATCCCCGGGCAAATCCACGTAATAACTTAATTAAAATGAAATTTAAATTGAAACGGTGAATTATGTTGGAAATTACCAAATGGATTTCCGCCACGAAAACCGTGCTGATTAGACTCTGGATCCAATGGATCTTCGCCCATATCGAATATTTTACGTTTTTCTGGATCGGTTAGTACTTCTTTGGCGGCGGCAACATCAATGAATTTCTTCTCTGCCATTTTCTTCTCATCTCCCTGATATGCATCCGGATGCCATTTTTGTGCCATTTTACGATAGGCTTTAACGATTTCTTGTTTTGTGGCCGTTCGCTTAACATTTAAAATCTTATAGTAATCCCTTCGTTCGGATTGTTTTTGTAATTTACGTGCTTTCTCTATGCCATCTTTGGCCCGTTTCAAATGTTCGTCCATGGCTAAGGCGGCTTGGAAGTCTACAACAGCCTCATCGAAGAATTCATTTTGCATATATGCTTCGGCACGATCACACAACACCGACGGGTCATTGTTCAACTTTAACGCCTGGCCACACTTGTCAATGGCCGGTGAAAATTGTTCATCTTTTACATAGCACGAACACAACAGCTGGTATGCTCCGAAAGTTATCATTGGAATTTCATTTTCTAATTTCAGAGTTTTTTCGGCCGACGCTATACAATCGGCAAATTGATTTTCATCCAAATATGTCTGAGCATCGGCTAAGGATTTTTCGACTTTCTTAATTTTTTTATAAAATGGAAAACAATCTTTGTGCTCTGGATCTAATTTTAGGCATTCACGAATTTCTTTCAGTGCATCCGATGCATGACCTAATTTATACAAAAGTGTGGATAAAACAAAGTACCCATCGGTGCTGTCTTGGCTAAGCCGATTAACCGACCGTAAATCAGAAACGGCCGATAAAATATCGTTATCGTTTATGTAACATTGGGCACGTGATTCACGGTAACGCACAGCCCACGGTGATATCTCCAGAAGTTGTGTTAAAAGGGTGATGGCCGTACTGTATTCGCCTCTATCGAATAATTGTGTGACCAATTCGTCTTGCTCACGTGCTGGATTTATTTTACTGTACATATAATGTACATTATCGTTGTTCGGATCTTCTTGAAGCTGTTAAAAAATTGTTGACAATTAAAATAACTTTTGATTACATTATTCACTCAACATACCACATGATAGAAATCAATTTCAGCATTATTATAGTCGGCTAATTTGAGGTAAACTGTTCCACGTTGTATTCTAAAAAAGCATGAGTTTTAGAAATTACATTTTTATTTCTCCAAAAAATTACCTTGCTGCCGTAAAATCAGGTTTAATTTCTAAGACTTTTGTAAAATCGGCAATAGAATTTTTGGCCTTACCCAATCCCAGGTAAATCGTTCCACGTTTGAATAACGTTAAATAATTGTTTGGATCATGTTCTGAAAAATTTACAATAGGGTTTTAGGAATCATTAAGTTGCTGGTAGTATTTTGTTCAGAAAATGTCGTTTTATTTAGATTTTCTGGTTTCAAAGATTTACATCAATGTAGTCCATTCTCCATACAATGCCGAAAAAAATAAGGGAAAAACATTTAACTGCGCTTCTGGTCCTACAGTTTAATGAAATTAAAAAAAAAAACTTTTTAAAAGTCAAATTCCAAGTTTCCAACGTCGTTCTGATGGCTCATAGTTAGAAGTCTATTCGATCTGCTATTATCTGGCACTGATGGTTATGAACAAATAACACGTCATTGATATTATACAATTAAAACGTATTGATTTCAATAAACAACAAAATATATTAATTTAATAAAATTTAGATTATCAGACATGGCGCAATAAAGATTGAATATTTTAATTTTTTTAATTAACTATTAAAAAAAATTAAATTCTATTTTTAATTTATTGCGGCTACCAATTTAGTTGACCATAAAAAATTATTGTGTTTAAGTGGGTGGCAGAATAAGATGTTATTGGACTTTAGAGTTTAGAATAGATATTGCCATGTCTTGTGTTTTTAGAGTTAAAAAAAATTGAATAATTCTTACCAACAGCAACATGATAATGTGTAAGTGCATCGGCCAATTGACCTTTGGCTAACAATTCTTTACCCATCTCTAGGTGACGATCAATTTCTGCTTGAGATGTGGCTGTTTCAGCGCCTAAAAATATTAAAAATATTAAATGCTAACAAATTTATCTAAAAACACCGAAAATTCCGGCCGATTTACCATCAAAGAATAACTCCAACAATAATAAAATCAGGCAAGTGGCCAACTTCTTATCGGCCCATTGCAGATGATCGATTGTATTTAGTACCATTTTTACGTTTATTCTGAATTATTTTCTATAATTTGTTAAATCCTATGTATCTTAAGTCTTCTAATGTATCGTAATCGATATTTTATTGTAATATTTTATATTTTCTATGTACACTTCTTGAAAGAATCGAATGAATTCATTTTTGGAATTTTTGGGAAAACATTTTACACACAAAAAACACACGTCGCTCCACGGCAAATAAATAAAAAAATTATTTATGAATATTTTTATTAGAAAAAGACAACCTTCTTATGTGGTCTCGCCTGATTGGTCCAAATCGAGCAGCGGTAAGCAAATTTAGTTTTTTGTACTAGATTTTTGTGTGATAAAATGTTGACATATGTTAAGTATGTAATACTTACACTTCTGTGGTGCGTACTTAACGTGTACTTTTGCTGTATGAGCAACTAATATCATCTTAACTCATTTTTTACCGATGAAATTGCCATATAGTTTTTTTTTTCAACTAAAACATCTATTAAGAGTGACTGATACCAATGCAGTGGGTAACTTTGATGCACGTTATAATTTTTTTTACTGGCATTGATAAATTAATTAAATAAAAAAAGGGTGGAAGAAATGCTTTTTCGAATTTTTCGTTTGGTATTTTTTAATATAAAAAAACCAAATGTGAACTTTGGTGCATGTTTCCGAAAAATTGGTTCAAAAAATTTAAAATTTTTTAATTTTATT
This sequence comes from Diadocidia ferruginosa, assembly GCA_027564275.1. Taxonomy (NCBI): domain Eukaryota; kingdom Metazoa; phylum Arthropoda; class Insecta; order Diptera; family Diadocidiidae; genus Diadocidia; species Diadocidia ferruginosa. The sequence continues at coordinate 11,167 of JANSTW010061421.1, forward strand.
ATTTAAAAAATATTCATACAAACATCGTGGAATAGAGTTTTTTCCCAAATTT